>JAIMZG010001581.1:0-14353 GCA_020466075.1 Colletotrichum coccodes
ATAACCCCCACCAGTGATCCCCGAGTGCCCATCTGTTGACTTCTCTACTACGTACGGCGACCGCCTCTGACAACTAAGAGCCTGCCATTGAACAGCTCCATGCACTCGATATAGAGTCTGATGAGGTTCTTCTTGAACGATTTGAGGGGCGACCGTATCATCATCAGAGCTTACCATAGAGTCAAGGCTTCTGGAAAGACCATTTCCGGTCACCTAGCTTGGCGGCACCGTGAAGAACCTTAAGCTCTTGGCAAACATGATGGGTTTTCTAGCCAGTAGCCTTTCCCGGAAAGTCCACGCTCTATTTTCTCAAGGTGCGTTCTCGAACAAGCTGTCGATGAACTTATTTGTGACAGGCCAAGCCCCACGCATTGAGTCGTGGCTGAAAGGCAAACCGAGGGGTAGCAAGCGGCCCCGGATCCCCTAGTCGTAGTTGTCGCCGGCTGCAGCACACATATTCAGAGCGCCGTTTCCATATATGCGATCCATCATTTTAGCCATGAGCTTCCGGTGTTTAGAAGATTATTGCCTTTGAATAACACAAAGAGCGTCAATACAGACGAACCCTATATCAGATGGTTTGGCCAGTAACACAGTATCGCGTATAGTCTTCAGTGGCCCTGGCGTATCGGATTCAAAAAGCCCCTTTGAGCAAAGGTATTGCACATTGCGATCTGTTGGCTCAACTGTTGGCTGCCGCCCCCACTTGTAACTGAAAACGGCATGCTCTGTGACCTAAACTCTGTAACGGATCCGGGAGTGATTGCCCGCCGTGAAGAAGACATGCAGAAGTCTGCCCTCGCACAAGGCCACAGCTTGAGAAATAGAACTGATTGAAGGGCAGCAGTTTTGGGCTAGGTAACCTGGAGACGGAGCCCTTTCTCTAAGAGAGTGCAAAGAGAGGGGCTTAAGCGCCGTGCGGATTAGACCTTCTCGCGTATTGCAACGCTATACCCTGCCTCAACCTCTCGAAGGTCGAAGATCGTGACCGAGGCGTGATTGAAGAGAGGTTTGGTCCGCTTCTTATGCTTCATGTAATTTGAGAGACTGGATACAAGGTAGCTATGCATATGCGGAAACTTGTTTCTTAAACTTTAAACAATTAGATATGAACGCCGTCTAGGATTTTTATCCATGGAATGCACGATATCACCTTCATGTCCCATTCTCAGGTAGTCCACATCTTGATTTCACGACTTACAAGGACGAGGTCTTATGGGCTCTACCCAATCAGCTGGGCTGTGGACATGCGGGGTGGAGCCATCCGCAGTCCCGCTCCGTACGACGTCCAGTCTGCCGGCCTACCCTGAGTCGGGCCCGCCAATTAATTGCCTATTTAGGCCGGCCTCAACTTCCCGCAACACGGCGACGACCTGTAGCCTCCCAATCTCACGTCACAATCACGCGGCCTCTCTGGTTCGAACCAATCGATTGTGGATGAAAAGCCTACTACGTAATGGAGCCAAGAGGTTCATCGCGACTGGCATGTGCTCTCTTGGCTCAGGGACTGCGCTGTCTAGCGCAAACCTACAAGTAGAAGGGACCTTGGTATGCAAGATTAAGTTGGCTGACTCAATGAACTTAAAAGGCCTATGATCAAGCACATGCTTTGAAATCTCGATGCAGATGTCATAGAATGGCTTGGTACCCCAAAGGTACAGGAATGGAGACGGATACCTTCAAAACATACTCTATCTACTTGATTATAGTATACTGTATACATTACACGAAGTTCCTCCCATATCACTCATCTCAAGCCACCCTTGAAACCTCAAACGTGGTCTTGACGTGGATGGTCCCACCCCGTACCACCTCTTTCGAACGCTTGGCCGACACGGCCACATCGTTCTGACTGTCCACGATGCCCTCCTCACTGGTGTTGTCGATCTCAGTCCACCCCAGGCCCTTGCGCAAGCGACCATCCTTTCCCAGCCTTTCGAGACGGTGGAGACTGTCCTTTGCACCAATCGTGACAATCTGATCACCGGTAGCTGACTCCTGGCCGCCCGTTTTGGAGCGGTCTCTTGAGGTGCGGGACCGCACGGCCGCGGCGTTTTTGGCAATCCATGGACCCAAAACCGGGGCGTTGACGGCTAGGATGCCGACGAACTGCCAGGGGGAAGAGACGGGGTTAGCTTTCTGTCCGGGGACGCAACGAGAGTTTACTAGGGTTGAAAAGGGGGGCAACAAGTATTGCGTGAGGTGCATGGGTCTTACTGTTTCTCTGATTGACCAGATGGTTCCCAGGTTGATAGACCGTGCGTCTTGGAGGCAGAGGATGCATCTGAGAAGCGTGGCGATAATGATGAAGACTCCTGTGCAGAGCCACATAAAGCAGATGATTTTTCTGAATCGGTATCAGTCTATATCTCACAGCACACTTCGAATGTTTTGGTGTCTCACCGAGCCAAGGGCATCTGGACAGACCAAAGCAACGGCAATGGGATGTACAAAATCATCAAATCAGTCCTGTGTCAAAGTCAGCCAAAAAAGTGTGAGTGTTGATGATAAAGGGTTCGAACGTACGTGACGTTAGTTATTACCAACGCGATGTAATTGGGGATGTTCAACGCGCACGCGTCTAATACCACCAATTAAAATTTGACTCTGATCAGATGAACGATGATGGAAAACCTACCTCCGGGATAAGGATACACTTGCCAGTTCTTGTGAAATGGCAAGCATCGTGTCAAAATGACGATAATTGTGGCGACATAGCAGAGAAGGCAGGCGCCGGCAGTGATGGGAACCATCTTCTGCTGCCGCAAGTTGAGGCTATTCCAATCCGAAAAACCGGTTAGTGACATGTTTCCAAACACTTGAATTCTTTGACAGTGGTCCATACGTGAGTCTGCGATAGAGGAACAGCATGCATGCCTTCAAGCACCAGATGAGAGTAACGTATATAATCCATCCTGCAAGAAGACATTTACTTCCTACGATTATCTGTTGTTTCTTTTGGTCGGAAAGCGTCAGAGCAAGCGCGTCGTTCATTCCGGTAATGCTGCCATATTGACCTGTACACAAAATAAGGTCAGAATCTAATCTTCGTGACCGCAAGGGGGCGGATGCTTGCTCACCGATCAACTCTAGCATGACCAACTCGCCCTGTAAAGCGTTAGCTACAACTTTGTTGCTCAGGCCCGCGGCCACGCGCCCGTGTCCACGCACCGTCCAGAATAAGACCGCAACGGCTGCAGAATAATCATCTCCTTCCCAATTGGTCCCGACAATCCTAGTTCGATAAACGATGCGGACCAGAAGCACGAGCAAGCCGATGGCATACTCGGTCCAAGCCTCGACCTGGAATGCGTTGCCATGACGTGAAGGTGGTGGTGGGGTGAAGACGGGCTATGCGGTTGCGGTGGTCTCTTGTCCGCAAATTGCCCCCCTGCTGCGTAGTGTGTGTTGGGCGTGGCTTTCCTTTTCTATAAGAAGGCAAGAGGCCTTCTGGGGCCCGGGTATGAATTATACGGATTTTGTTCTACCAAGATCCTGCCACGCCTTCGGCCTCTCTACTTCCCAGAGCAGAAACTTTAAAGAGAATGGGGTAATAAAACTGCTTGTCTTGTCGTTTTTGGTACCTTGAGTTGCGTTCTGACGTACCACGGCGAGAAAAAGGGGACTCTTTCTCCATCGCTTCCTGAATCATGATCAAGGCCTTTTTGTGCTAGTGTCTGGACTGCAACATGGTACTGCGCTTCTCTTTGTAATTATGAGACTCCGGCTGGCTAGGAACAGCACCCGTCTGTCCACTGTTGGCAGGGTTGCACGTCTGGTGGAACATTACTCGGGATTTCAATGGCCCATCATCCCTGCGAGGGCGCTTATTAGCTGCCGCTCAATATATCACGCGCAGTAGTGTTTGTTCGTGCTCTCACTGCTTATTGAATAATAGATTTCTATGATTTTTCTGTGCAAATAGGTCCTTGACACCAGCTAAACACCGTAAAGTTGGTAACATCTAGGAAGCTCGCCCAGCTGAACTTTAACTCACATTATTCCTCGTAGAAGAGGACGAGAGATAAATAGTGATGTGGCAGATTGTTTCCTCGAGATAAGCGCATGGATGGACGCAATAGCCACAGGTATGAAAAAAGGGAGATGGATCTTCCAAAGGATTTATCCCATAATGTCCCTATTGTTCGAAACTACTCTCAACTAGGATGCGAAGTCCTCGGCCAAGGGTGTATGGTTGGTCTCCGACAATGCGAAGGATCATGTGGAGAGACAATGTTTGCTCATTGTCCTTTGTTCGGGTTCCCTGAACATGGGCTCGGCTGCGCACGTGTACAAATTTGCCATGCCTGCTAGGTTCCCATTCCGCACGTCGAGGAAAGGCCCTGGTCGTCGTTCGGGTACTTGTACTCCCATTTGGCTTAAAAGCACCCCCTCCCTAGCTCATTTGTGCGGTTGTGAAGGATCGTCCCTTATCGGCAATATCACTTCAGGTATCACAAGATGCTTGTCTCTGCGATTCCAAAGCACCTCCAGTGCCCCCGAAAGCTCGCCTCAAAGACGCCACCCGACTTTCAACCTCCATTTCCGGCCTACAGTGCTGGCTTCCCGAAGCAAACCAAAGACCTTGTGTTTGCCGTTATTGGGGCCCAGTATGGTTCCGTCGCCGAAGCAGACGGAGCTGCTGTTGCACAATTGACCAAGTTCACTACCTCGAAGGCTGCCAACTCCGAGGCCCGACCTCAGTTCACCGAGTGGGCAGCTGTGACGGATAGCCAAGGCTACTACAACATTGCCCTCCTGGCTTACTGGTCTTGCAAGACAGAATACGAAACGTGGGCCACCGATTCGGGATTCCAACAATGGTGGGAGAACATCGATACCGGGGCAAACCGCCATGGATGGTTCCTGGAGGTCTTCTTCCCTACCATCGACCGGTTCGAGACTGTATTTTCCAACAATGAGGTTCCCGAGGGCGCGGCACACTTGAGAGATAGGGTAATCGGTCCCATCAAGGAACACGTTTACTGGGGTAGCATGCGCGATCGCATGGCCGCAGCCCAGAACGATGAGCTCGTGGGAGAGAAAGTTGAGCGAGCCAGGACGAACGGTGTCGATAAACACGGCGAGACGGGATCGATCAACGCCGGAGCAAATACATCCCGTAGAGTGCACGTCTCAGGCAAACAGAACCTAGCGGTCATCCGCTCCGGGCAGGACTGGTCCGGAACCCTGCCTGAGGAGCGAAAGCTCTACCTTGAGACGATACATCCTGTGCTGACCAGGGGAATGGATTTTCTGCGCGACCAAGGAAGCGATGTCGGCTGCCACAGCTGCCGCTTTATGGAACTTATCGATCCCGCAACGGGCAAGGCAGACAAAGATCGCACGTTTGGACTAGCATTCTTCGACGAGCTGAGTTCGTTGGAGGGATGGGCGAAGCAGCACCCAACCCACTTGGAGATCTTTGGGGGTTTCTTGCAGTACGCGAAGAAGCTCGACAACAACGTTTCTCTTCGGCTGTTCCACGAGGTCCTAGTGCTCAAGCCAGAGCAGCAGTTATTCGAATACGTGGGATGCCACCCAGGGACTGGGTTGTTGTCGATAGTATAGAAAGACAACGGGTAATAAAATAGCGTAAAATACTATGGCTGTCACTACAATGCAAAAGCCAAAATTCCCCTGCGAATGTATCGACGCCGCAAAAAGTCTCGCAGCGATGTTCACTTCTCCCCGAGGTGGGCTCGAACCACCAACCTCCAGATGACCATCGTAGCTATGGTGTTCTCATAGTCCGGTCGTAACAGTCTGACGCGCTAGCCAATTGTGCCATCGGGGATTATGTAATGCCTTCTTCGACGATGGGACCAAGCCGAGTTTGCAAGATGAATTGAACAGAGTGGAGTTACGGTTTGGATGTACTGGGCCCATCCGGGCTTGGTTACACATATCGCCCAGAGGAAGAGAGGGCGGGGTGTTGGGTCAATGATAGAGACTGAGACTTTCTCATGCAGCTGCATGAAAATAGGCAGACTAGAACAGAAAAGTTGACGACTCGGAGGTAAGCATGAACTGACTAGTGGTGGGGACACAGTCTCCAAGCATACTTATTTCCCGTCCTATTGGTAGCACTCTGGGTGGTGTATATACTGGCAAGTGTGTGGACAGGGCGAAACGCCTTTGTGAAACTCTATCGTGACTCTTCATTTATGTAACCGTTTTATCCCGTCCATCTGCTTTCAACAGCTTCGTAGGTCACGTTGAAAATGTAAGCAACTCGATGCAACACAGTACTTACGCTCGCTACTCGAACAATGAACTCCGCTTCACAGTCCCGTCTTGTGAGATAGATAACCTCTCCTTCCATCCTCACAAGCTGCTGTTGTTAACGCGTCGCCAAAATGAATACGGACATGCAGTTATAGTTATCTACATGGTTGAAAATGCATTCTAGATACTTTAAGCCCGGACCTGGCTAGCGGGGGCTTGCGGCCCACAACAATGCATGGCGCCACACTCTGTTGCCCAAATTGGATGTATTCATCCGTCTAGTCACCCAAATATGGCTGCTTTTGGGATGCTCGGGGCACGCTCGAGGTGACCAGGGGTTGCTTTTTCTTTTCTTTTCTTTAACTGGAAAGTTGTTACACTTGACATCGATTTTTCTTTTTCGGACAAGTTCGTGTGGGCGCAAAGTCCTACTATAGGCTACATCATGTTGTTTTTGATACTGCTATCCGCAAACAATCACGACATCTGCCACCCTTCCAGGGATGCCTAAACAAAGCTGAAACAAAGGCGTTGCCAGCGGTTGCTCTCGGTTTTAATGTCATGTGTGGTGCAAGAAAAGATCGTAATGTGCTGCCGTTAAAAGAAGCATCTGCGCTCCTCGCTTCGCGCTAGCTCCGCTGAACACATGGGAAGCCGTCCTCTTGGCACGGTATCTAGAAATGACTCCATGCGATGAGCAGCAAGAAGTGTTGAGGGTTTGGCTATAATGCCCACCCTTACAGCTCAGATGACTCCTGGCACCTGGATACTGCATTGGATCATGACTCCATGTTATGACAGGGCCGATGACCGCAATGGTCGCAATGGAAGTCGACGAGCCGACTCCAGAGTTTGGGAACGCGATGACCTCGAAGTATCAATGATTTGTTTCCGGCATGTTAGATGGCGTGTTCGCTGGCATGAAGCATGCATCCATTTCGTGTGAGTCTGCCTTGTGGTTGGGTGCCAATCCGCCTAGCTGAGGCTCCTTACCCGTTTTGCTGCGGCTGAGGTGCGCCCTCGGTTACACGTTGGAAATCTAGGCCAAGCTGAGAATGCGAAGCGCCGCCTGACAGGAAGCCACCTTTTCCCTGAATTCGCTGATAAGAAGGATGGAAAAGACCAGGGCCCCGCCCGTTGGCCCTGGTTGTCCTTCAAATCTCCTCCCTTTGCGCCATCTAGCCATCGGTCGTCCTACGTCCAGACTGGCGCGGGTTTTCAAGATGCCGTTCGACTTCAAAGAGTATGATGCGAAATGCAACGGGCTGTCCCCCGAAGAGCTGCAACGGGAGTGGCAGCACTACACGCGCCTCATCTCCGGCGCCTCCACGTCTACCGCGATATCAGGTATTGCCGTCCCGTTCACCCTCGGGGTCTCCACCATTGGCGTCGCCATGGCCGCACCTGCCATCCACAACGCGCGCAAGAAGCGTGAGATCATCGAGAGGCATCTTCAGAAATACGGCACCACGCACGTCACTCGCAAACGCGACGTGTTGGGGAGCATGGCCGTCAGCGGAACCATCGGCGTCGTGACACTGGGAGTCGGGAGCGCCGGTGCCGATGCTCTAGCGACTACCGGGGCAGAACACGGAATTTCGGCCATCGTCGAGAACGAAACTGCGATCAAGGTCGTCACCCATGCCGCCCTTGACGGGGTAGGGATGGGGATCGAACACGCCCACACAAATCATCTGAAGAAGAAGGACGCCTTCAAGGCTTTCCAGGCCGCTGGCGTCTTTCAAGCCATCCAGGATGAGAAAGCGGCCGGCTCGGGCTACTCCGTACAGCCGTATAATCCCCAGGACTATGCACCGGGAGGTAGCATGGCTCATTACCAACCGCCGCCGCAGTACAGTCATGTGAGCCAAACGCAGCCGCCTCCAAGCTACTCGGCGAACCCCAATGTTGCGTACTTGCCAGACACCAAAGCACCGGCGGGGTGTGTTCTGGGCCAGCAAGCCCAGCAGCACATGGTTCCGGCTTACCCTGTACAACAATATGCAACGCAACACTACGGTCCGGCTCAGGCTCAGGGTTATAATGCTGGCAGTTCCGTTGCTTCACCTCCCGGTCCTGTTCTACAGCCACAGCAGCCACAGCCTACAAGCCAGCCTCATCCACCGCATCCTGCGCAGACAACCCACAACGCCCAGCCTGCCGCAGCGTCTACAATCCCGCAATATCCTACCCAGGCAGTGCCACCTCCTCCATCCCAGCCAGCCTCAACCTACACCCCTGCAACGACCTTGCAAGTCCCTCACGATCATATTTACCAGCAGCCCACTCACACTCCAGCTCCTGTATACACTTATCCTCCTCCGCCCTCTCCACAGCCTCAACATAGCTACCAGCCAACGACCGTACCTCCTCCACCCTCTCCTCAAGCCCAACATAGTTATCAGCCAACGGCCGTACCTCCTCCGCCTCCTCTGCAGCCTCAACATAGTTACCATCCGGCAACAGTTCTTCCTCCTCCATCGCACCCCCCACATGCAACAAGTCCTGTCGATGCTCATCCCGCTCCACAGCAGGTGACACCCAAGACCCAGTATACCATGGCTCCTGTCCCTCCGCGGTATGACAATATGCTCAACTATACAACATATCAGAAACACTTGCCTGCGCCAGTGCAACAGGCCTACCACCCTGCTCCACAACCATATAAGCCACAGCCACAGACGCAACAACAGACACAGCAACAGCCTTACAACCCCCTGCCGACTCCGATATCCCCGCCCTACTCACCTCACGCAGTAGCGCAGGGCGGTCCAAGCTACTTCCCAGCAATGGCGACTACACAATATCAGCCTGCCTATGACCCACGGAGTTGGAACGGACGACCACAAGGCCAGGAACCGTACACACCGGCTGCGACCCCGGGTACGCCATATGCACAGCAAGTTACACAGGCGTATCCTTCCCATCAGCAGCAGCATGGTAATGGGAATGTACCGACTTTCCCTTCCACGGGCTAGCTAGTTACAGAATCCCGGAGCAAGCTGGTTGAGGAGGGTAAAAGAAAATTGATAGCGCGCAAGTCGTTGGGTTTGTAAACTGGTTGCTTATTATCATCGATAAACTATTTTATAAACTCTTTGCTTCTCAATGAAACCCTAGAAGTTGGAGGATAACTTGCTACAACCCGTTAGAACTGCTTCAAGGAGGGATATCCACATAACACGGATAGAAATACGGATACGAGAGTGGCAGGTTCGCGATCACTTGACGGAATCTTGGGCTGTCAACTTATCTTTAGTAATTTTGAGCTGTGTCGACGTTAAAATTGCTACACTGAAGCTTAAGGTATTGGGATGAGCCCTTCTTCCACTAGATGGCGGACGTATCGAGGAGAGTTGGTTAGCCTGAAGCCCTTCATGTGGTGGGCCTTCAAGATCAAGGTCGATACCTACGGCATGGTGCACGATAAGACATCGCCCACCTCGCAGACTCTGATCAAGATTGACTTCAAATACGCTTCGCAAGCGGCGCCCAGTGTCTGCTGATAACTGCCTCTCGATACATACGTCTATTGTGTCCGTTTGGCCATGCTCGGAGATGGAGACAGTACTGTGTTGTACCGTGGCAATGCTGCCAACACGAAGCAATGCTTTCCGGTACCAAACATCACGCCCTCGCCAGGAGAATTGAATTTTTCAACCACCCCGCTAGCAGCTACTCAAAAGATACCTGAACTACTGGCCACAGGCGACTTTTAACCGCATGGTGGGAACTTCCACGATGTTCCGTGCCACCACGAGTCCTGTGACCAGGGGTAGCCACCATCGCCGAGATGAAGTCCAAGGCGCTGACAACAAAGTACGACTCTCGCCTAATAAGGATAAACTTTTCAGTTATTACAACTTTACAGCCAGTGACGGGACCACGAAGTTCGCCGACTCAGGCTTCAAAAAGGGGCTTGGGTGTCGGACAATTTTATCTCCGAAAGCACCTCTGGCAGAAGGCTGCGTTGTTGTTCAGGCTGCGCCGGCCGTGATCAAGGATCGCGACGCAACAGAGATATCCTGTATAGGCAAGCAGATTGCGACGGGGTTCGATATCGACAAGTACGCCATTTTGTGACCGTGACCTCTGGAGATGTGACTGCCACTCGGGCCGTCAAGCGCAACGCAAACGAGCCCCCTGATGACGGAGGCCGACGATCTGGCAGGCTAATGGGTCACATAACTGGCCGCCCCTCCACGGTCTTCGGCAAAAGCTATCGCTATATCAGTGACAAGCACGGAAGCGAAGTCTACTTGTACCGCAATACACTTGTAAGAGGACTAAGATAAAGCGACACGTCAACCCAGCCGGCAAATGGCTGTGGGATGAAACGAACCAAGGCTACTAATCGCTTTCAATTGTATTGCGAGTTGCCAAGACAGAAAGCAGTTTCTTTCGTTGTACACGTCGTTGTCGTTGCCGTTTTCGTTGTCGTTATCGTAGTCGTCGTTGTATCATTTCACGTCGGCGAGCTCTCATTATTGGCAATGGACGACCTCATCGATGGTTAATAGTGTAGTCTTACAGGCTGCTTCTTACAAATAGATTAGTAATCACAAGAAAAGTGTGCTCGTAAACCATAAACTGTGCCAATAAGAGGAGCGAGTACTCGATAGGGCGTGCGTCAGGTAATCCCACGCAGGCTTCATATACACTTGGGTCTCTTTGCTCTTTTCCCAAGGTACATTGCAGGCCCAGGAGGCCAAGTGGATGGGCTTCTGCTGACCTCTCGGGGTATGTTATATCACTGTCGTTGCTGAATCTGATATGCGAGAGCTGGTAGGCTTGTCATCTCCGGAGGGGTCTGCGGGATCCCTATTCGTTACAACTGGGGCGTCCGCGGATGACGAAGTGGAGTTACAAATTCGCTTTCGGGTATAGTATAGTACGACCATGGTCGGGAGGGATATTCGGCGAAGGAGGATCCCTTAACTCGATGGATACTTTCGGCATTGCAGTTTCCGTGTACCAGAGAACGGCGCCCAGACAACTTGAAAGATTTAGCACTATAACCAAGCGCGCAATGATAGAAAGGTATGCGAGCACCTGCCTGTACAAATCCAAAATCTACCGTCCGGTGGCACACCCTTGAATGACATCATGGCTTGTATTCTTAAGCCTCCCATCCTTTTTTCTGGTATAGACAACATGTTGTACTCGTTCGGAAGCTTATATTTACGGCATGTATCGTGAGCTGGTTGTAGGGCGTAACACGCGGTCTCAGAACTGATGCGAGGAGGCTGTAGCGGAGGGAGAACTTATGTCATCTGGACGTAGCCAAAGCATTTTTGTCAGTCATGATTCTTCCACAGTTCTTACCCCAACGCCAAGTTTGGAGAAAGACGAGAGAAAACGCAAGAGAGAATGGGACACGCACTTTTCCACGCAAGGGGAACACCCCTGCCATTCCGCAAGCCACTGATGGGCCGTCCGTCCTTCTGTCCAAAGTCCCATCCTCAAATCAAGTGTTTGACGACTGTCTTATTTCGGCTCTTAACTCCATGGTGCCATGCATATCAGCTTAGCCGATTCCGAACCTAAAACGGTTTCGGGAACCTCAGCTCCATCAGTAGTTTGGCTTACTGTGGCCGTAATCTAGTACCAGCGAGATGTGCAACTGCCGGGGGGTCAACTAGCCGAGTAGCGAGCATCAAGCCGCCGTGATCGACCGTCGTTTTGGAATGCGTTGTGCGAGGTCCGTTCAGATGTCGCGTCACGCGAAGCAAGACCAAGGACAGCTGGACATCGTTTCTCATCCCAGTCAAACAGGCGGACGAAATTGCCGTGGGCTCATGATGGATTCGCGCGATTGGGTATCGACTCGCAGTAGAGGGCAAGGGACGTCAGATTTGACTCTTGTCCCTATTCCATGTGGGCGGGAACCAAATGAGACCTGCAGCCTTGTTGCCGACATGCTTCATCAGCCCTCTCGTCGCATCTCCGCCCCACTATGACCGAATCGGCAAAGTTGCCGTTATCCCACCGGCACACGAAGTCCCCCTGCGCCAGACACGGGGGTCCTCGGAGTGCGGTGCCCCACATGGGAAAAAAACCCCCAGAGAAAAATTCGTCAGTTTGGGCCGTATCGATGGTGATGGAAGTGGTATTGCACTTGTCCCCTATTCCGTCCAGTGATCGCCATGCAATGACAGTCAGAGTATACCGGCAAGGGCTTCGTATACTGGTTTTTGTTTTTCATTTGTATCGTAATTTCGTGCTATCCAGGCGTTAGGGAAATACTCAGTCCTTCCAAAGAATCAAGGACAAATGGCTTGATGTTTTCGATGAACTCTTTGTCGCTCTCGCTCCCCCGTAGACACCAACACCAAATAGCCATTCCCAAGCAGCGGTCCCACGATAGTAGAGGGAGAAGCGGCTTATTGTCCATCGTTAACGTCGCCTCTTCGCACATCCGGTTGACCATCAACCTGCCGTCGTCGTCCATGTCTAGTAATGCCGGGTCGGTTGGGACCATTCCACACCAAAGGGTCATTGGGCCGTTCCACATCAACAGCGGCAGAGGCAAGTTCACTCGTAGCATAGAGGGTTGTGCGTTGCGGGAGAGTCGCAGCGCGGGATGTAGTGTGATAAAGATTGTTTGTAGGATCAGGTGAAGCTTAAACTGGAAGACGGCGAGGCTGCATGCAGATATTGTTAGTCAGGGCCCGAGCAAAATATTGTCGTACACGGGCCCGGTATTTTTCCCGGAGCGGCGTAGCCTCGACTGTACTACAGATTGAAGAAGCAGTCGCAACTTACCGCTGGTATAGTTCTCGAAAGATCCAAGGGTAGCCGCTTTGTCCACAGAGCTGCGAACCTGCGTTAATTTTCGACTGTTCGTATACGCCCGTGGCCTTGAATATCTCTAGCAACATGGAGTGTGTCATCATGATGTTGTCCATGGATTTATCCGCCCGGTACGGCACAAGAATCGCCGAGATCAATGTAGCCTGGAAGATTGGCAGCAAGTCCATTCGTGGCGATAGCAAGCCTCGCCTTGACTGTTCCAACAGCTCGATCTAGATTTCTGTTAGCCCTACAACGCTTTAGTCACACTACGAACGTACGTGGCCCGCCCGCGTCAATCAGTCGATATCAGTGCGCAAGCAAAATTGACATGCAGTAGCAATAAATGAGCGAAACGTACAAGCTTGTTTCCAGTCTCCATCATAAGGTCATCGTGAAACTTGATAGCAAGGGTTTCGGAGTCTGGTGATCGAGCGAACCACAGGCCAACCGTCATCACAGCCCGTGTCAACAACTTGGACTGCGCTGTTGTCTCGTAGATTTCGCGATGCAACAGCGGCCATTGCGGATGGAACTGTTCAAAGTAGACGCTCTGCAGATGCAGCCTCATGCCTTCGTCCAAGATACACTGAGAATCAGGGATGCTGAAATCGAGAGTGTCAGCCATCGTTATGGGCGTCGGTGGTACGTCAGACTGCATCGGCATGCTGGTGGGCGGCATCCCCGCTTTCATCGACTCGGGCAGGGCGATTGAATTCGGCGTCGTGTCCGGAACTGTAGAGGAGCTGGAAGGCGATCTGGAGGACGAACTGCCGCGCGGCCGTGGCCACTCGCATAGTTTCCTCTTGTCATGGCATGTCGAGCAAACAGGCTGCTGGCCGTCGCATCTGGTCTTTGTCCGGTGGCATGGAACACAGGCTTGTGCTACGCGAGTTGGCGGGGCAAAGGGTCCATGGAGTGCCATATGTCTACGTAGGGTGTCTCTGATTATCATTATCCATCGGTCAGTTCGGGATTATAAATCCGAGCACTATGCCCATACACGGGCCGTAGATCCGGAGAGCGGTGATACCGACAGAGGGAAATCCAACTAGTATCAGACTTACCCTCGGTTGAACTTCGTACCACATGATGGGCACGAGAATGACGGCGTCGCTGTGTGCTCCTTCTTGTGACGCGTAAGGTGTTCTTTGCGCAGATAGGAGCGGCCGCAGCCTTCATGTTCGCAGGTGAATGGCATTTCGAATACCTACGGCGCTAAGAACGCGTAGACCCATCTCACCGAGGGTTTCTAAGCGTTGACTAGAGCCAGGAGAGAATCTTTGAAAAAGAAATCGGACATGCAAGATGGTCTTGTGTGTGTGTGTGTGTG
>JAIMZG010001582.1:0-24967 GCA_020466075.1 Colletotrichum coccodes
GCTCCGGTTGCTGCTGCTGCTCCGGTTGCTGCTGCTGCTTGTCCGGCAGCGGTTGAAGAAGGCGTTGGCGCGACGCTACAGCAGCGGCGACGAAGCGGACCAGCTCGTCCCAGACGGGCAAGATGATGTTGCGATGCTCAATCGGGCCCTCAAGTACTACGGGTAGATGTGCGCAGCGGGCGATGGTCTTGCTGGCGCGGTCTCTCGGCGGTGTTTTGGAGTTGCAGTGGGGTGATTGGGGCTGACCGGAGCAGGACGAAAAAGAGCCAGGACGTGGAGGTCGGTCAGCAAAAGGGTGATGGGAAATAGAGGTGGTAGTAGTGCGAGTGGGAGACGCGGGGGAGGAGGGCATGTCGGTCGAGATAAAGTTCGTTCATGTGCCCCGGCCGCGTCTGGAAAGGTCAGTGTCAAGTCAGTGGCAACGTGGTGTCGGTGTGCGTGCAGTCTCAGCTGTCAGTGGTCGTCGTCTTCCGGACACTCCCCTCAGCACATACTCTCGTCTTTCTCCTCATCCCTGGCACTGCTGATCTCGAGAATGGGGAGCACGAGAGGCTGGGTGGGCATGCGAGAGAAGCAACGGGGCGTCGAAGCAGAACCGAGGGAATTGGCTTTACAGTTCCGCGGTGCAATGGCCGTCCGAGGGAGCGGTACGGTTCGTTCTAGGGCCCCCATCCTGACGGCGTGTTTGGTGCTGGTGTTTGGTGGTGACCGGGACCGCTGAGGGGGAGAAGGAGGACGAGGAACGCGCACCGAGACAACCGACCCATTGGAAACAGCAAAGGGGGCTCCTGGGGCCCTGCAACCAACAGCACCCGGAGAGAGTCTGGCAGCTTTCCCAGCCTTCGTTGGTGGCACCAGCTCCGGGGGGCTGCTTCCATCCGTCTGTCATTTGCCGCCTGTTCTTTAGCACCCTTCGCCAAAACCACGCCGCTTCCAGCAACAGCTTGCATCACGACCCGACGTTTCTCCCTTCGTTTTGCGCAACAGCAATCATTCAAATGAGCTGCGAGGTGACGCTAAAAAAAAAGAAGTGACCGGCCATCTGTGCCCGATCTCAACCTTGGTGCGCCGTTACAGCGCCGCCTGGACCTCCCACGTGCTGAAACGCGCAAAGGGGCGGATGCGACGCTTGCCCGGAAGAATGACGCTGACACCCGAATCTTTACTTTTTGTTTTATTCTTCTCCATGAAGCTTTGCAGTGCTTTCCGAGGGCCTGGTCCATCGATCACAGATTGGTTAATTCTGCGGCTTACGTCAGAAGACTCCAAACGCTAACCGCTTCGTCCGGGAAAGGGGATGCACGTCCCGACTCGCAGAAATGACTAGTAGGAGACACGGAACGATTCGAGGCTATTGGCTTGGATAGGCTTCCGTCCGGACGAAAATGGTCGGCCAGCCGCCGGGCTCGACTTTTCGACCAAAATTCGGGACCGGGTGGGGCCCGGAGCCCGGTCCCGGACGTGTGGGTTTAACACCGGGTCCAGCGCCGACTTTCGAGGTTCGGCCGGACAAGGCCGTTTGCCCAGGGTAAGCAAAGCGTCGACAAAAAAATAACAAGAAACGAACGACCGAGACGTGGCAGAAGAGAGATGTTACGATGATCGCTGAATTTCATCACTGAATCCCCCCCTTCCCCGGGCGCCCAATCATGGACACCTGATGTCGCCTATAACGGTCTTGGAAAAGTTCTGAGATCACGGGTTTTTGAGTCGTGGCAATCAACTCCTGGCGGGTAATCCGTCAATGGCCAGCGGGGCAGTATTCACCTACGTAACGCGTCCAATGGGGATACGAGCCAAGATCGCCCAGCTGCGGGCCTTCGCCCGGCTTCCGAATGCTGTGCCGCTCTCCGGCTCGGTCGCCAAGAATCAATCTACCTTAAAAGGTTTTATGCCTTGTTGCCGTCTATCAGCGCACTTCATGGTCCTTTCCCTTCTCAACCGCCAAGGATTCAAGTCCAGCTCCACCACCACCGCAACTACAACGCTGTGCGACGTCAGCCGGCGCTTCAAGTTCGTTGTTCACTCGCAAGTTTGGAAGTGTCTAAATCTCCACAGCTTAAACGCCTTGAATTCGTCATGGACCAGGCCCTCTCCAACCAAGAGCCGATCGCTTGCTATCCGGAGCTACTCGCCTGCGATTGCCCGAACGGCAAATACACCGGCGCCGCCGCTTGGTTCAGACTCCTGGAAGCCTTTACTCACTACTATGTACCGCCAAAATGGGCTCGTTACGTTATCGGAACTGTTGTCGTTCTTTACTTCACAACTGTTACCGTCGTCAGATGGCTCAACCTTCTGACTCGTGTTCTCGAGTGCCGGACTGCAAGGCAACGCGGCGGCGGCTGGGCAGAAGCCCTTTCGGTATTCGAGAAGGACAACCCTGACCTCTACGGGCTGAGCGAGACCCACAAGCAGGAAATACTTGGGTCAAAGTCTTAATTGGAGATGGAACTGATAGCTAGCATGTATCCTTGGATCAGGACGCATACCTCGTGGCCGAGCTCAGGAGTGGTAGATCTCTCTATCTGAAGTCGACACACTAGCCTCTATAATTAGTATTGCCCCACAGGGTGTTATCTTGCACTACTCCGGACATGGTTATTCGTTTTTCAATGGAAACCATGCCGTCTGGATAGTCTCCTGATAGAGTGTATTATTCAAGCTCACATGGGCAATCACGCTGTCACATGGCCACGCGAGAGAACAGGGTTGTGTGGTGAAAGACACGCTTTATTATCTATATCGTCAAATCGTTTCTCAAAGCCCATCCGTAGCCGAGCAGGGAGGCCCGAAGACGCTCCCAAAAACCGCTAGGCCAATGTCGAAGAAAAGCCTTCACCCAAACCCCAAACCACCCCTCGGAAGATTACTCAGGCTCGCAAAAGAGCCGAAAGAAGTGAACAGTGCCGATCCATGCTCTGATGGACCCCTTACAGAAGGACGGCGGCAGCGAGGACGCTGAAGGCAAGAGCGCCGAAGCTGGCTGCAAACTTGCTGGTTCCGGCCGTCACAACGACGGGGGGCTTGGCGGTCGCGGTGCCACCGGGAACGATGACAGGAGGTTGAGCGCTGTTGGTGGCAGGAGGGTTGACGGGAGGCTGAACAGGGGGCTGTCCGGTGGGGGTGGCGTAGGGGGTCTTGGTGATGGGAGGCTGAGGGATGACAGCGGTCGTGCAAGCAGAACCGTTGCAAGCGACGGTGGTGATGGGAGGCTGGGGGATGATGACGTTGCACTTGTCGCCGACGCAGGGAGGCTGGGGCTTGGGGCAGTCGGTCTCGCAGGGCTTGACAACCTTGCACGCGTCACCCTTGCACTCGTACTTCTTGTTGGCATCCTCCTTGGGGCAGGTCTCGAAGACGCAGGAGTTGTCCTTGCAGACGTACTTCTTGTCGCAGTCGTTACCGGAGCACTTCTCGACCTTGCAGATGTTACCGTAGCAGACAATCTTGTCCTCCCACTCCTTGCTGCCCTTGGTGACGAAGTCGCACTTGCCGGAAACGCACTTGATCTTGCGGCCACAGTCGTATCCGGTGCAGACCTCCGGGCGCAGGTGCCGTCAGTCCAAACGAGACGGCGGCGGCAGTCGGGTCCGTAGCAGGGGAAGTCGAATCCGCAGTAGTCACCGTAGCCGACAATCTTCTTGTAGCAGTCCTCGCCGTAGCAGACCTGACCGAAGCACTTGCCGTTGGCGCAAGGGTTGGGCGTGGGCCGGTAGCAGAAGGGGCCTCGGCAGTCGTCGCAGAAGGGGCAGACGGTGGTGGTGACGACGGAGACGCCGTTGGTGACGACGCCGCCGACGGTGCCAGTGGTGGTGACGGTGAAGGTGGTGGTGACGGTGGCGCCCGAGATGCCAGAGATGCCGGCGCGACGCGGATGTAGATGGTGAAGCGAATGTCGGACGGGATGATCTGGCGCTTGGCCTTGAGGATGGGGGTGGCGTTGCGACCACCGCAGCGCTGTCTGGGGTTGCCAGGGCAGGGGATGTTGCACTGCTCCTCGGGGGTCTTGACCTCGTTGACATCGTCCATGAAATCACCGCAGAAGCAGTCAGAGCCGAAGAGGGCGGCGTACTTCTTGGTGGCGGGACAAGCTGCCATGCAGCGGTCGATGGTCATGGACTCGGCGGACAGAGTCAAAGTGAAGGTCGGGAAGCTGGAAGGAGATCCGTAGCAGCCGAGGAGGTTGAAGCCACCGACGTTGAAGGGGTTCGGCGAGACCGTGGAGCTGGCCGAGGCCGAGCCGGACGTGGTAGTTGAGGTCGACAGGCCGGGGCCACCGTTCGTCGAGGTTGGGTCAACTGGCGGGTCGAATGTGAAGGTGTCGGACGGGCCCACAGGCGGGGTGGTGGTTCCGGTTGTGGTCGTGCCGACAACAGTGGTCGTGCCGCTGACAGTGGTCGTGATCAAGCTGCTGCTGATGGTGCTCGGGGCCCTGCTGGTCGTAGTAGTCACGCTGGTAGTCGAGCTGTTGGTGAACAGCTGGCCCATGACGGCCTGGCCCATGAGGGCGGCGATGGCGATGCTGCGCATGGCTAAACGAGTGACGAAAACAAGTAATGAATGACTGGACCTCGGGTCGTAAACGAGTGAAACGAGGTAAGAGGAAAGGTGAGGAGGTGAGGGAACTAAGGATGCGGAGTGTAATGATGATGAGGGTGAGGAGGGAAAAAAAGTTGTCTGGAAGCTGGAGATTGATCCCTCTCTTATACCTCCTGGACGCTCCCTTTGCCTCGCTCGGGGTCAGGCCAGTTCCATCGATAAATTGTCTCTGCTCCTGTCTCTCCCTTTGGTTGACATTGTCTCCCGAGTGACAAGATGAGCTTGCATGCCTGAGACCTACACACTCCGTCCCACGGAGCCGCCACTAGAACGGCATCCACAACTAGACTGCCATTATTTCTCCTATCGGACCTCATTCCTCCTCGCTCGTGTTGAGCTTAGCCAGGCGGTCAAGAATGGATCGCCTCGGCGGGGAACTCACCAGCTCGCAATGTCTCACCTTCTCCGCAATCCAACGAGGGAGACGGGCATCAACAAGGAACCAATCAATAACCGCGACGTAGGACGAAAAAAAAACAAAGCCACTGGTGCCAAACCTCAATAACGTGCATTCCCGTCGGCTAAGCTTGGAAATTGAACCTTGTCTGTGGCGCTTCGCCCGGCGCCCTCCCGAGCTCTTCGTTGACGACAGTTCGCATGTTTGGCATCCCTGGGCCAAAGCTTGCGCTTGGAATCCGTCGGATCGCCCCTTTTTCTCAGTTCCGAGCCGCCGACCTTCTTTTTCTTCACCCGCGGTCTTGACTCTCTCTGGCTCGATTTGCCCCTGTCCATCACCACGCTGGTCTCGATGTCCCGGTTCATTGGAACCTGCCACCGGTGAGCGAGTCATACATTGCGAGCGAGTGTTCTGGGCCCGTTGAGTGCTTGGAGAGGAGACATCGGCCCACGGCTCTAATGCGCGATCTGCTCCCTCGCAGACGCACATTTCTTATTCCTTGCGCTAAATCGGACAGCAAGGGAACAAGACGGCATCAAATCTCCTAAAACGGCCACAAGCTTACGAGATGAGCGAAGTTTTCTGCTGTCCTTGCTTTAGCGAACCGTTCTAGAGCCTGCTTGCTCTCGTTACTTCTCCACACACGTTGAGGCAACCTCATTGTCGAGAATGGGGCCACTCAACGTGAACATCGCGAGAGACATAGTCAAGATTCCAGATCAATAGCTCCCGCACGTATCCATTGTTAGAGTGTGGTATTTTTAAACCACGTTTTGGTTAGCGTTCGGGCTCTGGCGTCGTAACATCTCGACAGATGCGAGGAGGAAAATCATGATTTCTCTGCAACTTCGGCCCATCTCACAGCATACTCGACTCCAGTTCTTGACCAGCTAACCTCACCGTCTTATTTTCGCTGAAAATACCGAAGCATGCGTATAAGGCCTGTACAAATATGGAGACATGTGACACTCGGCTCCAGACAAGATGATGGGCCTCGACCACAATCGTGTAGCAGCTGTGTCCCTTTATCAAGGACACTGACAAATCAACATCACAGGTGTGAAGGACTTTGCGTTGGAGCGTATTCATTGTTATCCCATAATATACGGCAAGCTGAATTGCAAGCCGCTCCCGGTACTTTTGATAGAGTAAGTCTGAACGTTGTGTCACTGTAAGAACGACTAGATAGACTATACGCATCTACGTCCTTGGAGGATCAATCGCATGCCTCAAGGTCGTGATAGAATTAATTGATCAAGACTTAATCTTTGGAGCCTAGTTCATTTTTGGTTTGCCTTGAACTTTCGTCTTGCGCTATAGTAGCTTGCAGTTGCATCATTTCATTCTGATGCATGAAATACAGTTTCTTGATGTCAGAGGGCTGAGGCGCAATAATCTCAGGCTGGTCGACGAGCGTTGATTGGTTGTCAGGAAGACAGGTTAATGCCGGCGGTTTATTTATCTCAGGTGACGGAAATACAGTATCAAAACAGGAAAGTGTGCAAACCCTTCAGCGTGGTATGATAGTTTTAGTAAAAGCCTTGAAAAGCCTTGAAAAGCCTTGAGTCGATCATACAGCGGTTTCTTGCTGGCTTGGCGGCTCAAGTGCCGTCGACTTGATGATTGCAGCGCACGACTTCAGTTGATGATTATTTCCCACTTGAGTCCCAGGTTCACTTTGGTATTAATGACCATCGTGTGCCATACCCACTTGTAACCACAAATCAAATCCAATTCCCCTGGGGCTACAAAAATGCAAAACTCAATCGACGTGTACGTCGAACGGAGTTGCTGGAAACCGCTCGTGATGATTGACAAATAAATTGGTGAATGATGATGTCGAGCTTAATTTATGGCTTATTGAAGTATTAAGTATGGAGCTGTCTATTATATCTTTTGGGATGAATAATCTTCTGATGCATGATGAATAGGCCTTGATGCAACCGAAATGATACGTAAATTTAGCGTCGAGTGTGAGATACTTACCGGCAGGTATTTATGCTGCGGCAGCCATTCGTTTGAATTACGTAGCCAGCAACTCAATAATGTCTATTAGACGCAATGGCGATTGACAATTTTACTAAAGAGCATGCTATGGCTCTCGTCACGACTTCCATATAGTTACGTAGAGGCCTTTCTACAGTTTTGTCATTTTTATGATCTCGTTTTGGTTCCTGTTTTTGCCATGGTTCTACACATAAAAGCCTCATCCCGCAAGGCTTGAACTCCGTGTACTACATAACAAATTATTTCCAAGATGAGGTAAAAATCATGAAATTGAAATTGAATCCGACGCAACCTGGAGATCAAACATCAATACTTTCACTGTACAAGAGTCTTATCCAGACTCAGCCTTGCTTAAAGCTATAAAGCGCCAGCTTTGATGACTCTAATAAAAGGCTTCTCAGTTGTGAAAAGGCAAACCATCCATTTTGATGGTTCCATGCTTTCATCTCTCCTACAAATTGATGCTGTGTAAAACATAGATCACAAAGATCGTAAAAGAAAACAAATCAAGGGTGAGTGGTGAGGTCACAAATGATCTACGAGTTCACATACATATCATGTTAATCGGAGATTTGACAGAGATCAGTCATGATTCATTTGGTTTTATTGCACATAAAGTACGCGCTCATATCGTGGTACTCGTGCAGATCGATGAAGCATATAAGTAGTGCATCCCAGCAATGGCAACTAGTTGACTCAAGTGTCCATATTAACAATTTGAGCGGCCAACTTTGCAAATAAATTCATATCATCCTGGTTATCTTCACACTAGACTTGAGTACTTTAAAACACCTTAAAGCTGGTAAATTTGCCTGCTGTGGATTAGCGATCGGGAAAACTCTGGTTGAGAAATCATTTCCTAATCTGAGAGCGACGCAAGTAGTAGTTTCCATTCTCTGAACGATCATACCACTACCCATGTATAATCATCGTGTACAGGCTTGGATCTCTCGATTTCGAGTGCACTCTGTTTGTTTCCTTACAATTTGTCTCTTTCAACGTTTGCTTTGAAAGTTTGGGAAACCTTGCCACTCGAGAAACAATAACCTTACGCTATCATAGTCGAAAGTCCATTTTCACATGTTATTTTTGCAATCGTATCAACGACAGATTGACTAGTTGGTCAAGTGTTTCGTACCCAATCAAGTATCTGCATCATGTCCCGCAGGTGAAGCGCACTTAATCCATCCCTGCCTCGCCCTTGCTTCTTTCCGCCCCACTTTATGACGCCTCAGTGGAATGTCTGAGGGATGCCACGGATGAAAAGGGAGTGTGCAGGCATACGCGGCAAGGAGACGTGGTAGATATAAATAACAAGACACAGCACCTTTTCTTGAACCAAACTTTACCTCTGCATGGTCTGTTCTCGTTGCCAATTTCTTATTGATTTCGGGCGGAGTCTCATGACACACACCAATTGTTCCAAGCTTCTTAGTACTTAGAGGGACCGATGCATAGTGCCCTTTTCATTCCTTTTTTGTCTCGCTGGGTGTCGGGACGTTGACGAAAGCAGAAATGATATCTACTTGCCGAAAGACGCGAAACTTCGAAATATTCCGAGGCCGATCCCGAAGAAGTTCAGCGCGGTGGCGGGACATACCCAGCGACGCAACCAACACAGGAGCGGCACCAGTTTCCTGCTCGAATCAGCTGTTGCATCTGTCAGACGTTACTCTATTGCTGAAACAACCAACTAGAGTGTTGCCAAAATTCAGCGCGGTTTCTTGTGGATAACACGACAGATAGAACTACATTTGGATTCAAGAGCTGCAATTCTGAATGTCAGTAGCAGAGGTCTCGACCTGAAGAGATGGGATACCATCCGAGCGCCAATCTGAGCCTGTGAACCAAGCCAGCAACGCCCTTTCCCAGGATCTCAACAAAGCTTACTTGCAAGACAGTGAAGTAACTGGAAAAGCCCGGTACCATGATGTCCAAACAGGCTCCGGGGTAGTCCTGATTGCTCTCGGCTGCTCATCTCCTTCACAGGTCTAGTTTATCATGCCCGACGAGTGAACAATCTTTCAAGTAAGTTGTATCAAAATCCGTTACCGTGAGTAGAGCATCTAGTTCATAGCCTCTGCATCCACTGTGAGAATGCTAGTGGCACCAGCCTGAATGATGCACTTAGCCACGCAGTCCACCATATCTGATTTCGGATCCTCCAAATACACTCGCGCCGGGGTCAAGAACAGTGGCTTTGTAGCCCTTGAGTGCTCGCTGTAGCCGCTATTCACCGCCTCCGAGGCTTTTGTCCCTCGGACGTTATAGCTGTCTCTTCCATCTCAAATACGGGCGAGTGCGCGGGTCGATTTGGGCCAAACAAAGTGACATTGAACCGCACCGGGCGCTCGTCGGCGAGGAATCTGGGGCTTTTTCGGCTGCCCTTCGTAGAACTGGCGACCCAAACGAGTCTCAAGGCCATTTCGCAGGTTTCTCCATTCCTGCATAGATTGGCTAGTGAGTGGTTGGATTGCAATAACCGAAGCTACTCAAATGCGGCACATAGTTAACCATTACTCGCCTGTTTTACTTTGAGTGTGACAGGGTGCTATGTGGTTCCTTCATAAGCCCGATGATATATATGGAAATGTTCACGGAAAGCCTGCAACAGGCTCTGTAGTTCCGGCTCGGGTTGTCTTTCAATCCACCGTTCATTTCGGGTCTGTTGAGAAGTGAAGACGCAGATTTTCCATTCATTACACTCTATGGCCTTCTCTAGGTTTTCTATTCTATGAGGGGTTTCATCTTGTTGCCGGTTATAGCATGTTTTCTCCAACCCTTCTGCCCGCCATCATCCTTGGCAAGAACAAGGCTAGTGATGATGAGGGGCAACATCGGTTCATAATACTTCAAGTAACTACAACATGCGTAGCCAGCGCTCAACAGCGGATGTTAGAATCACGCAAACTCTGTCTAGAGCCTCATCAGAACAATAAGTTTGAGATTAGACACCATCGGCAGCATCAAACAACCCAAGGCCGCCGGAGCCCTCAAATCTTTGTCGGTAACCTTTTTGGCATGTTTCAACACATATGTCTACAGTACTTTCGTGCAAAGATAGAAATCTTGTCCCAAATCATTGAAACTTTCTTCGAAGAAACGGGACCCCCCGTGGCCCCGAGATCTCGTTCTTGCTGCAGCGAGTCCGTATTCACTTACCCCACGCGGCCTTCGGTGTGACGATCGGCCCGGTGGTTGGTTAGAGACTTGTGGACTGCAGATTGACTGAAAGGGGAGCCGATAGTTAATACATGTTCAAATCGATAGATATTCAAATCAAACGCCAAGCCTCACAGTTACTTGCCGCGCTGCGTACCACTCAAGTGCTACTTTTCATCCCTTGTCTGTCCTTTCTTAACATCGATACGTCGAAACCCAAGTTCGGAACCTACTCAGAGTGCAGACAAGAGCGCTAGCGTGCTTCATGTTCTCCGTCGAAGGTACCTTGGCGACACGCCTTGACGGACCTTTCGAGAGCCGTCCATGAGCCCAGAGTCCCCGAAAAAGGGCCGCAGCCACCTACGTATTGACTGCATCTCTAAATACCACAATGTGGATGTGGGTCGTCAGAACACGAGAAATATTGATTTACATCTCCGGTGCTAGATTTGGTTGCGCGAAGCAAATTCGAAGGCGGATTTGGCATCCACATGCCGGCAGCGGCTCTCCTAGAATGACCTAGGCCTTCATCTACTGGGGCACCGGGTACTTATCAGACCACCTAAAAGACCAGATTCGGTATAGCACGTTGCTTCGTGACCTCTGAGCGGCTACATACGCGCCAGACACCTTCGTTTCCGTAGCCAGCATCAATCTCGGCTGGTGCGTTGTCGCCCAGGCTTGCAGTTATCATGCCATGGTGCACATCATGCGGGAGCTCAAGAAGCCGGGTCGGAAGCAGATGTGGTTTGTGGACAGGGGTCTCAGCGGGCCAGTAAATCTTGCCCATAGTCTCCCAGTCTATCGGATTTATTACTATCGGATATGAATAACGGCTTAAATGCCTGATAGAGGAGAGTTTGCAAGGTTCTCAGACATCGCAGAGGTTACCGTTTTGGCACCCTAGGTGCGACGGTGTCAATTAGATTGAGTGGCAACTAGGCACAGTTTGAGTCTTTGAGCGTTTCCCTAAGGAGACAATATTACTAGGGTTTCAAAACTATGTTCCTAAGGTGGCAACCGACTATGTTCCCTTTTGGGATGCTTGGCCCACAACCCAATATCATTGACGGTTGTAATGCAGCTTTCCGCTCTTGCACCGCATCTTGACATCACTATGCGTTGGGTGAAAGCCAGGATTAAGAAACTTTCAAGTTGAACACCAACTCATATGCACTGGACCGATGTGTTCACTAGTTTTCTTCAAGGGCAACATCTGACACCCGGCTGGAACTTGGGATTAGCTTCGTGGTAGCCATAAAGTCCCAGTCTAGTGCCCAAGGTGAGTAGCCAGGTGCAAATATTCAAACTTGAAACTAAGCCATCCATTGGCATAGATCTCCAAGTCGCGAGGCCTCTGCACGTTGAGTGGACTAGGTGAACTTCATGGGCATTCAAGACTATGCCTTTTCACACCACACAGTCGCAATATAGCCGCTGTCAGGCTAGCATAAGTATCGTAGGGTAAATATGATCTCGTGCGTCTTTATTCAGGAGGAAACCTGATTTTGACACATTGAGTGCTGGAGAGGAAACAACAGTGACGATCACCTGCACGATGCCTGCTCTTGCAGAGTCGTGATCGTCAGTCATCCCGGGTTGACAGCTGCTGCTGAAATAAATTCAAAGTTTTGATTCGTCCCTGATCGAGCTGAAGGAGGGGAACGTTACAATGGAGACACGGGAGCGGCTGTAGGCGAGTTTTTGGAAGCCTCAGGGCCGACGCATTTACTCCACACGGCTCGGGATTAACGCATCCGCGGAAACGTCATGGATCCAATATTTGCTTTTTCCCGGACAGTTTGAAGGATTTTTGCGTCACATCCCGAATGCCTAGTGGCTTGTAACTGACCGCTCCCCTTTGAGAAGCCAATTTCGAAAGGACTTCTGCAGACTATGAAGCCATAAACCTTAGACTCGATGCCCAGGGAGAAGCCAAGCCAATAATGCAACGTACAGCCAAGCCACCGAAATGGAGATCTTGGTCCGGAAGGACACAGAGTATCGTGGGTTTCGTGTTATTGCCGTTTGGCCGACGAGCCAACGAATACGATCGGATTCTTGATGGTATCAGGGCTATTCTATCACGTCCTCTTGTCGACAACAGTGGAGAGAGGAAGAACTCTGCCTTCGCCAACCAGTGGTTGAGCTGGCCTCGAGCCGAAAAGTGAGTATATAACCTCGCCGTCTTTCCAACTTCAAACCACTTCTCATTAGCATCAGCAACCACTTTTCCAATCATCAACTCACAATAATCTCTCAGCCTCCATCAACTTTAGTCGTCTAGAACGCTCACTTTACCCATCAAAATGCAGCTGACTATCGCTTTTGTTGCTCTCTTTGCCAGTGCCACCATTGCCATCCCCACTGGCGGTGACAAGGGCGGCAGCTCTACCCCCAAGCCCTATGACCCTTGCTCTGGCTTGTACGACAGTGCTCAGTGTTGCGCCACTGACATTCTCGGGATTGCGAACCTTGACTGTGGCACCCGTAAGTATTCTATCACAGTATGGCTCAAAGCGCCCAAAGAACCCTTCTAACAGGTGACTCGAACAGCTCCCTCCGCTCCTACGTCCTCCACCGACTTCAGCAAGACCTGCTCCAAGATTGGACAGCGCGCCCGCTGCTGTGTTATTCCTCTTGTGAGTATTTATACCAATCTCATCACAAACCGTGACACATGCTCACAAACCATTTCAACAGCTTGGTCAGGCCATTCTCTGTCAGACTCCCAGCGGTGTCCAAGACTAGACGACTGTGTCTGAGAATTCCAGATCAGCAACCCATGCAATAAATGTTGCTGGCCATTGAACATGAGTGAGCTTGCAGTGGACTTGCGTACACGGTGGTTTGAGGAGATTGACGGGTGGTGAATGGCCTTCAAAACACCATATATAATGACAGTCCTTACCGTTTAGAAGCAACTTCCCCTGGATTCCATGGTCTTTCTAATAGCAACTCATCGTAGCTGTTGAATTCACTCAAATCTGTCGTGATCCGATGACCTGGTTTAACACAATGCTCCTAGGCCCAGAGCTTTTACCAGTCCCGCCCCCTTGCCCCTATCAATCCTACACTCGAAAAACGATAAAATAGCTTTTCTTTGCACTTCTTAGCACCCGTAAATGAATGGACGCCATCCATAGCGATTCGATATCGATTTTGCTGTCAAGGTGTTGGGTGCTAACTCTAACCTTGAAAGCTGAGGAAACACAGGTTCTCGATAAATCGGCATGTGGGCGAGGTGAACCTTTGGCTCGAACCCGAAGGAAGTTAGCTTTAATTGAATTGATTGGTAGAAACACTGACCGAAAAATGCATCATCGCATGTTAAGTTGAATGCGACCCAAATTTCTTGCTTAGTTTCATTATGAAGCAGACAGACCCTGTACTATAACCAGTCAGTGATCATCCGTACGGCTAATACGCCAGACAAACATTTACTGGCAACGTCGTCCCGGACTAGACAGAGTCTTCTTATCCTCGAATTAGGATGGTTATGTCTCTTGAGGACCTTGGTATCAGTTTGTCGTTGTGAACTATACTGGCGCAATTTCCACAGATGCCTAAGCGCAGTAAGAATTTGAGTTCTGCTATACGCTCACACATTGTGGTCTAAGCTCGATATGCGGTAATGAAACCAATGGTCTAAGCTTTCAGGATCTGTTTGCAAAATTTGGGTTGAGGCTGGATTTCGATGGAGGTGGTCTGGTCTGATCAAAGCGTTCCCGCTTGGAATGAGATGAGATAAGTTTTTACAACCATCCATTTGCCTGACTGCTGGGTACCTCGCATTCATGTTTGGGCGCATGATGAAGAGTTGCGAGCGAGGCGTCTGTGTGGTGAACCTCTGGTGCTTGGGACAGTTGTGGGTGCTTTCCAGGTCTCCTCTGTCACTAGGGGCTTGGTCGAGGAGATTATATGGTGAGATCGTTTGTTTCTAACTGCGACCAATATCGGTTACTAGCGTTTCCACTGACAAGGGCAGAGGAACGGAGGATGAAGTCGCAACAGTGTTTAGGCTAGCTAGATCTTCCTTCTTCATTTGTCTGCTTTTCTTTCCCAGGAAGAACACACCTGAGCATGGTGAAACCGCACGTGGTTACTAGTGGGAACAAGGCTCTGAAGAAACAGGATCCGAAAAGGTATTGTGGTTCGCCACAATGAGTACCAATGTGAGGAAACGATGCAGCTTAAATACAGCAGAAGGCCTTCCCCCCTCAAGATTATAGACTAGTACATTTTGGTTTTACAGCCAACGCCTATAAACTACTGGCTAGACCTAACCCACGAACTTGGTTGAGTGACCTGGCGTTGGTGAGGCTCAATCCGATCGCACTTTCATCCCAATCTGCCCCCGCACTTTGATCTAATCGTTTGGTTTTAATGCCGACTTGAACAGTTTGCGGCATGATGCACAGGTGCCAACTTTCCAATATCGGGGAAGACTTGTCTATCCTATCTCAACGTGGTAAGTCGCCAATTTGACGCCCCTTATCAGCTGCGTTGAGGTATACGGGTTTAGACCAAGAGCCGAAGAATAACAACTCATAGTTTTGAGGTCCCTTCTAACTAAAGGTCACTATTATTCGTTTTTCAGGGCTTGAATTCAAGGTATCGTTGGTCTTGGCAAGCAGGTCACTGGGGTGTTGGTGTAGTGTGTCCCAGGATCGTTGCTTTCTTCCTGTTAGTCTCGTTTTTGAGCCGTCCACGAGCCACCCCCTCAAACTTCAGACAACGATGAGTGATACATGATTTAGATTCCAGAGATTTTCGCCTGCACTAAGAACCTCCGAAGAGTCTAGGGGCGTGTTTCGACGTGTCCTACCTTTTCAGTTGCTTAAACAAATGCCATTGGTGCGCTGGACTTTGCTCGTAGGGGTCCAAGCCCAAACCCCAACTCAATTAAACTTCAGCCAGTTTGGATGGTTGTAAGTCTCCATTCCAGCGCTCGCCATTATCAATTTCATAAGAATCACTGTTTGCTGGCCAGCGCTTCACTTTGAACATCAACTTAGTTTCCCTCCATCCACCATATAACCTGTTTCAAAGGACGTAATGACAGACGGAGCATGAATTGAGCGATGCCTTCTGAAACTACGTGTATCTGTCTCGTCGATAACCTTACTCTTTGGATATCTCTATTCAAATCGCCTGCTATGTTTCTAAAAGCGACTCAGGCTATATTAGGCTGGTAAGGAACTTGGGAATCTCTTTCAGACCCGGGTGGAAGATGAGAACACCGGCCCCCAAGGCTTCAAATGAAGAGAAATCGTCACCTAAATATCGATTATAGTGAGTGTTGGATATTGATTAATTGCTACAAAACTTCCTATACACTGGCTGTAGAAGAACCTGGGTATATAAAAAAGTTGTTTAAGAAAGTTATAGTTCCTTTTCTGATATATGTCATTTACGAGAACCTAAGCTTTTCCCAGATACCCGAGCCTTACATCCCCGATCGTTGGTTAGATGAGGTGGAAGAAACTGCAACCGTGTTTCGCCAACTTCAAAGCTGGCACTCGAGGATACATTGGGGAATATATCAGCTAAACGGAGCAAGGCATTATGCTGGCTTGTGCTCTGCACCGGTCGGAACCCACTCTACTAGATTGCATGCCAACCAAAATCCCGTTGAAATTTTGGTGTGGGAAATAACAGACTGGAATGAATCGGTGTCGGTTTTTTCAAAAGGAAGCATCGTTTTGACAGATTCATGAAGCCAATGATCCTCACTGCCAATGGAGTATTCCAATCCCAGGTGCAAGGCTGCTGGCAATCACGTGCATACAAATGACTAAGTGCCATCATCAAGTTCTTTGTACAGAAACAGACTTCATACTAATCATTACAAAAGTTGATGCCTACAAAAGTCTGTACCCCGAGTTGTGCTACGCATTTCAAAGATCAGTCGTCGTTCCCATTGGTGCGCGGTCGTTCAACATGCCTACAATGGGCATCCTTGGGGGCGAAGGGAAATCTTCCCAGCCCCACGCTTCCCTGAGCTGAGTTTGCCTGTGGATCATTAGCCTTCTTCGGATGGTTGTATGGGTTGCGCGGGGCCTTGGTATTACACTGCATGAGTTGGCCATCCTAGCCGTCTGTCAGTTTTTACGAGGATCCTGTATAGCTCCTCCTGTTCTTTCCGATCGGCAAATCTATCCCCGGCCATTCCTATAGCGAGACAGGCGTTTCTGTTGATGTTTGAGTCAGATCGTGGTTCTCGATGTTGGCGCGATACATAACAGGCCGGCAATAAGCCACAGGTAACTTACACATATGCTGGGGCCGTTCGTTCGTTCGCCTGTGAGGGAAAAGTTGAACAGTTAGCCCGATTCCAGTTGGGAAAAAAAGTAAAAGAAAAGTTACCTCAGCAAGGCCGCAAACTATCCGAACACTTTGTTTCAGTTCCCCCTCCATGACTGAGATTGCGGCACCGAGTCTCGGCACCTTCGGGTTATGGGCAGCAAGCAGCATCCGAGAGAGGTGATAGTTCTGCAAGCCAGTCACGGCGGCATCGGTTATGTACTGCTCCTCTGGCAAGAAACCAGGCTCCTGATTTGTCCACATGGCCTCAAAGTACCATGCTTCTCCTTCCACCAAACATCGAGGTCTTCGTTGAGCTGCGCGAAGCTTCTTTCGTGATGGTTATCCCGACCATAGCAATAGCTAAGGCACATAGCGCAGATGGCAATAACTTGGTTGGCGTAGGAACAATCCACTGTATATTCGTCCTTGTCGCCGATATCTAGGATTTTTCGAATCCTGGGGAAGAAGTTGGGATGGACAGGTCGAGTGTGCACGAAGGCCATGTATATCTCTTGCCTCAACGCGATCCAAAAAGCAGAGAGTCGTAGGCTACTAAAATCCGCAGCGTTCTCCTGGGCGGCTAGCAAGATTCTCGTACCCATAAGGTGTGACTCAAGGGTCATGGACCCGATGTCGACTTCTTCAGTGAAACGGAGGATGACGACAGCAGCTAGGAGATTGTCGTCGACCACGGCCGTTGACGAGGATAGTGCCGGAATTAACGACCGAAGACATCTTTGGTGGTATCGATCTGCAATGACTCCGTCAACGCCAACTGTCCTGCTCAGCCGTTTTGCAGAAGCCGAAAACATTGCGTTCAGCAACGTCGGACAGTAAATGGCCCTCTTCGGAACAACTTTAGCGAAATGCTTGTCACTGTCGCACATATCAAAGAGTGGGGCAACGCTGTCCACAAAATAGCGATACAGGAACGCTTCTTGACGGTCTCGAAGGGGCCAAAGCGGCTTTTCCACGTAGGTCCGATCATGAGCGACACAGGTGTCGTCTAATTGCGGATCGATGGCTTCGAGGGGGGCATAAATGTTGGGAAAGTCGAGAGCGATGTTGGTTCCGATATTGAGGTGGTCCCATGGTATAGACGTGCTGTTATGAGCGCTTGATCCGGGTGTCTCGTCGTATTTCTTTCCTTTTGGTGAGTGCTGTATGGCGTCTGAGGTCGTGGAATTAGTGTCTCGTCTCGTTCGTAAGTGTCTCCGATGTTTTTCGTTGTTATCCAGGCCCAACAGGGCATCATATGAGGCCGTGGATCTTAGGCCCGATGGCCGTGTTGCCAACTCTGGGATAGGAGAGGAAGCGGCAGAAAGCAGAGCCAGGTAATCCTGCGGGCTATTGGGCTGTCGCGGATTTCTCAGGTAGGCGTTGACGGAGCCATCGCCGGCGTCACCGGGCTCTACGACGCCAGAAGCATGGATGTTGACGACATCCTCTGTCTCGTCCACGAAGCTGAAAGATCGATTCGTTGTCCGTACCCAGGTTTGATTGTTGGCGAAGGCATATTCGTTACGGGCAGCCCCAGTCCCTTTTTCCGGTTGGACACTGCAAACGTAAGGGATATGTATTAGCTTGTCGGACCGTCAGAGATGTGATCGGCTATGATCATTGCTTCAGCAAACCTGGGGTTTAGCGTATGTCTGAAGCGGACGCTGTAGCCGCGCGTGCATTCGACTCCGGACTTTCGACAGTTGGAGCAGGTTGATTTATTTGAGTCACCTGCTTTGTGGTCAGCGGTATGGACGGTGAGGAGAATGACTATTGCCCCGAGGTCTGTGGAAAGGAAGCAGGAACCCATGACCGTCCAGGTGATAGCGTCCCAGTACAGTGGCACAGTCAGAGTTGACAGCCAAGTATTCGCATCGGGAGGATGCTTACATTTAAGATGCCTAGTGCGCGGAACCAGTAATACGGTCAGAGGATATGTTCATCATAGCACAAATATGCCAAGTCAAGCGCTATGGTGTGTGAAGCATCCCCGGGCTCAAGACACAGGGCGCGTCTTGAGGGAATTACCCCATCCTGTCCCACCGGTTGCATGCTACCGGAAAGAGACTCACCTTAGCCTGCAAATCTACAGAATATACATGTCAGCAAATAGTATTCGACAGCGTAACAAGCCTCAGATGTCTCTATCAGGCAACACGACGTTCCACGCTACGCAGATATGGAGATGTTCGCCGTAAAGGTGAGACTGCAGAAGAGGGAAAAAGGGGGAAAATTGACAGGTTGGGAAAGACTCACGTTACACGGATTCGTCCGGGTCTGGATTCGATTCATGTTCTGGACCCGCCGAATGCTGGACGCGTCTAGCATCGAGTATACGCGCTAATGCGTGGCTACCATGTAGGTAGTGACGTACAAGACAAGCCGGTGGGCAGAAATTTACAAGGCGGCGACGCGGCATTCATGGAGAAGAGACGAGACAAATGTGTGTGCGAGGTGGTTTGTGGTGGGGATAACTGCGAAGAGCGTGGGCGGTACTGCGACAAAGTGGTTTCTCTTGTGGTTTCTGCCAACTCGTAAACCGGCTGGTTGAGTTTGGGTAGTCCGGCCCAAGCGGGAAAGTCGTTCGACGCTGGGTTGTGTAAAGAAAAAACAAGGGAAACGGGTGGATGAAAGGGGGTCAAATAGGAAACACGAGGGAAATGAGACAAAGTTGCCTCTTTCAATCTAAAGCGGAAAGTTCCCCCCGCACGGCATGCACACACCGCCGCTAAAACTCCACCGGCGACCGTCTGAGTCTCGTGGCGATATGTGTCATACAAGTACCCCAGGGCTACCTTACCCTCACGAAAAGGGTAAGGGTAAGGCGCGATTCAATCTAAACTAAGATAGTTATCAAAGTCTGAGGGAATCCGGGTGCGGTTGCTCACCTTGACTGATTCGACCTGTCCAGACTCATTGGTGTCTGCCACATGGGGACCTTAACTGATGAGCGTACGTTTCGTAGACTGGCTATCGTGTCATTGGCTTGAGATATCAGCCGGATCTTCAACGACCTCAAATAACAGCAAATACGGACGGGATATGGTATCATTGAATATAACTCATGATAGGTCTAAGACCAACTTACCAGTCCTTCGGGTCGGCACCGATAGAGCGCCAACGATGAAACAGGCAGTCTGGAATCATGCCATTGTTACACTGCTTCCAGCTCATGCCATGAACTGACGATTTCGGGCGTGAATTTGCCCCAAATATTCCCTAGATATACGCAAAAGCCAACTTCCCATTGTATTATATAATCTTAACGCTTTAGGCAGCTCTTGTTCTTGCCCCCCCCACCGGCTACGCCCCTCCTTGCGCTATCAACAAGATTATTGCTCTTCTCCCCGACCGCAGTCAGACACGGCTACAACAACGGATACCGAATATCTCAAAGACCCTTCCCAGATCATTGAGAAAGCAGTCAAGGACGCCGTCTCCAAGGTTGAAGTTAAGCTTGGCGAACCCGGTTCCAGTGAACAGACTAAGTCGAGCGAGTTTCTCCGGATGATATCTACGCGGTGGCCATTGGCGGTATGATCTCTAGAAATGATAGGGCATATCCCTGACGATATGATATATATCCATCAAGACCTTAAACGTATCATCTCTTCATCGAAAAGAAAACTCACTGCCTGAATCACCTCTGCTATCAGGACAATCTTTACCGGCGACATGGCGGGCCGCATCGGATTGAGAATTACTATTTCTACCTGGACAGATGCACCACCAATGTACTTACAACAGGATTCCGCGGTTCTATGATTGACTTGGACAAGGTGTGCACCACGGGCGGCCACCAAGTTCGCTATGCCGTCGGCGCCAGGTTTGCGCGAGATCAATGCGGGGGGCAGTACAAGTACATGGTGGGGGCGGCGCATTCCCAGCATTACCCTTACCCGCATGCGCCCCTTCTGCCCCGCTGCCGAGACAGTTCATCTTTTACGGGAAGCACCAAGGAGCTGAGAAGGCTATCTCAAAGATCTCTCCTCGTGGTACGGATGAGCCAATCCGGATGAAGACCTGGCGCATCATCATTTACGTCCAGGAGGCCAAGAACATAAGCACAGGAAAGTCGCAAGAGTGGGCGCTGAAACAGTCTTACTTCGTGTCTGTGAACCTCCGGCCCTTTATCTCGACTTCATGTCTCATGGCCGTTTCTCCGCTATTACTTTTCAATGCACAAATCCCCTCTCTTTTTCCTCCTCGTTGACTTCAATAACCCGGTGGGCGTCGAAACTTTCATTGTTGGGACGGATTTCGTCTTCGAGTGTATCAACCTACTTCTTTGGCAAAATTGGACGGCACAGAATAAACTCTCTGCACGGTGCAGCGATGAGTGTCTTCCTGATCATGGCCACTGTCGCGTTCGAGTAGGTCGCTATCGTCCAGGGTCTTTACCTAGATTACCTAGAGAGGATGCTGCGGTTGAACCGCCGATGATCATGGTATTGAAAAGCATGACGTTACTCGTAGGCTTCTATTCGTCGAGCATCAGAAATGAGGCATGGCTTAACAGTGGATTCTTGCCGATGGAGCTCGCGCCATAGGTACTGCAATGCTCACAATGAGCTGCTAGGGATCGAATATCATTGATGCACCGAATTTCCCGACACAAATGAATGCCCTCGTGTGCGCTCAGATTGTATGCGGCCACATGCGTGCTCGGTTGGGTTTCCTTCCGTTTCTGCTACCATAAATGCGAACAATTGAGTCCAGAGGGCATTCGCGAAGTGTCCAGCCATAGGTTGGTGCGAAGCACACAAAAGAGATTCAGAGGTAAAAGAAGGCTGATCCGAAGTTTGGATTGGCCTTGAAGGAAAACGGCAGGGTGTAGGGCTGAGAGAGTTTGGGGTTGCATCTGAGGTACGTCGGTGACAAAACCTTCCCGTAGCGTTTTGGTGGAGTTTAGTCGGTAATCTTTCGAGTCCGAAGGTCTGCCTGCAGACTCCGAAGGCTGCAAGCTCAATGGCGGACAGAACGAATATGAAATATACACTTGCCGCTGCCAAGTCCCACACGTTTGGATGAAGTCAAACGTAGAGTTGTTCCGGCGGCAGGCATGTTTTATCATAAATCAAATGATCATTTCAACGCGATGCCTGGGAGGTGTTCACAAGCCTCCCCCACCTTTCCGATGGCCGCCTTGGTTAGCTAATCGGCCAAGTTTCCGTCACCTGGTTCAACGTCGTCGGGCTGGGTAATCCGCGACCCCGAGCCCCACTCTGTTCCGGCTTGCGGCCCCGCTAGCATAGCTTGCCGGCGCGTGCTTAAGGGCCAAAGCAAGGAAACCCCTTTTGTGCTCAGGCGATTATTACTTTCTTCGGAAAAGTTGCCTTTCTCAGCTCTGTCGTCCCCAAAGTTGCGTAAAACCAACGTCCTCCACGTCGGTTGATCTGATTTACTCCACTGGCCCTCTGCGAGTTCAAGGTTGATAGCGCAGCCAGGAGAAATTTTCGGGTCAATTTGTCGACAGGTCTGTCTGCTTCGCCATGAGTCTTGAATTTTTCAACGGCATCACTGAGCCGAGTTGGGATACCATGGTAGGAGAGAAACCTTTCAGAGCCAGCACTTGGTGCTTATAGGTTCAGCCTTGGGAGCACTGCAATGAACTCTGTACATCTCGGGCGATATTTCTAACTTATTACCGCAGAAAGACTCGATAACCGTCATAGTGCTGCTAAAGAAAGTATCAACCTCTCCATGCGTGTACTATTCATCATGTACAAGGCTACCGATACGCCCTCGCTGTTGGCCATACTGTCTTTGACCAGACGAAAGACCCGCATCGACTAAGACAAAGTTAGATATAGGCCAGATACCTCCTTGACACATGGACATTCGCAACAATAATCATCATTAAATCCCGAATCAAACATTTCGCATCGGAGATGATCAGCCCCGTAAAGGCATGGTATTAGGGACGATAGATTAAGGAATTCAGGTCCAAGTAGCCAATGGCGAAATCTGTCCAATCTACTTAAGGTGCAGGTTACTCGCCGCTGACTCATAAAGCCGGTGACCATAACCGCCAATCATTGTCCTGCTATTCAAAATGGTTCTTGGATATATGTGGTCAGAGCTTTGCTCCCCGTTACACTACCGCTGTCAATGTTCCCTACCATGCCTTATGGTACTCTTGACTTGTTGACTCTACTCTATGGACACATATGTTTCTACGATACAGCAACGGAGGTCTCAGGGGGAGGTCATTGCGTTCCGAAGAGGGGCACTGTAGGCGCAGATTCTCTTATGCCGTCGAAGGCAAAAAGCGGCGAGGCATTCAGAGACTTCGGTTAAAAGTGTAACGGCATGTTGAGTTCCGTGGCGTCATGCAAGCGGAACATCACATGCATCCCATCTCGACCTACAAATACAATCAAACCCATGTAAAGATCGTCATGATGTAGAAAAAGCTGTTGCCACTTCTGACCGAAGCCCCAATCGGAGAATCAGGCGAATTGTGGATCAAACGGCGTGCGCTTCAACATCCCAATGCCCCTTTCACTTCCCTTCCCCTCCCCCAGCAAGTTGCAACAATCAGCGTTGAATAAATAGGGCTGGACGAAGTTAGCCATCTCGACAGAGCATCTTCCGGTAGCATCAAAGGGGCCTGTAAACTTCTTGGGCCCATGAATATGTTCTAGGTTGGCTGCGCTGCGGGAAATAACAGCCGGCCCAAGGGTTAGAAAGAAAGCCACCGTCAACAGCTCGGGAAACCGGCATCGTCAGACTGAACTAAAATACATTTGAATTACCGAACTGGACACATTAGGCTCAGGCTCGTAGCACGGATTCTTTCGAAGGGAAAGCGTGTGTCTGCCAATAGGAAGAAACGAGCGCCCATCTCAAGATCTGATTGGCTGGTACATCTTTTCGTCGGTATGAGGGCCATTAATGGTAAGGCGATGAGCACGACCATGGCCGAGCTGAATACGAAAATACAGGTGTTATACGAATAATGGGTAGCTGAGTCAAGCAGTCTTTGACGCTTATTACAAGTAGGCTATGGCTCGTTCAGCCACCCTTCAACTATGCGTGGTGTGTGGAGAGACAGCGCCCCCTCCGGGCGAGGTGCCGGTTCATGCGGGTAGAGAGCTGTCTCGGTGAGTGAGCTTATCTCGGTGAGAAGACCTAGATAAGACTTTTGGCCCCACTAGCCGAACCCAAAAATTTGACCTTCGCAAGCGGCTTGGGAACTTTTTCTAGTCCACACCAAAACCTCCGATCCGACAGCCGTCTCTCAGCGTACCCAATTACCTTGACAGACAACTCATAGACATGGCCGGTGCAACAACAAAAAAAGAACAAATGACGGCCGACTGGCGCCCCCGTCCAAGAAGCAAAAGCGACAAGACAAGAAGCAAGCGGAGCCCGCCTCCGACGACGAGCAAAGTTTCGACGCGGTAAACCTACTCGACTCTGACGACGATGACATTCTCAACGCGGCCGTCGATGACGGCGCGTCTCCGACGACGACAACAACTCAGTGAGCTCCGCCGACGAGCGCCCGGCGCCCAAGAAGAAGACAAACCCGCACCCGCTGCGAAAAAGAGCAGAGATGCCCCGGTCGGCACCGACTCGGACTCGGACTCAGAAGAGAGCGGCAACGACGCCGAGGGCGCGCCCCAAAAGACAAAGTCCAAACGCAACGACCCCTCCGCCTTCTCCACATCCATGTCCAAGATCCTGTCGACCAAGCTCTCCAATGCGAAACGAGCGGACCCGGTCCTGGCTCGCAGCGCCGAGGCCCACGAGTCGGCCAAGGCGGCTGTCGACCTCGCCCTCGAGTCCAAGGCGCGCAAGCAGATGAGGCAGCAGAAGAAGGAGGCGCTGGAGAAGGGCCGCGTGCGCAACGTGCTCGTGGCGCCCGAGACCGAGGACACGTCTACGGGGGAGATGATTGAGACGGAGAGGCGGCTGCGCAAGGTCGCACAGAGGGGTGTTGTGAAGCTCTTCAACGCTGTGAGGGCGGCGCAGGTCAAGGCCGCCGAGGCGGAGAAGAAGGCGCGCAAGGATGGCGTGGTAGGCGTCGTGAGGAGGGAGGAGAAGATCAACGAGATGAGTAAGAAGGGATTCTTGGACCTAATCGCGTCCGGCGGCGGTGGACTGAAGAAGGGCGCGTTGGAGGAGGCTTGAGCAAAATGGATGGATGTCAGTGCCGGATTTGGCTGGTTCTCTCTTTTTCTCGTTCACACCGATTTTGCCTTGGATTATGTGCTTAGAGGAGTGATGTTATTTCCCTCCCATCGTCCCTTGATACCCGCCAATATCTAGCATAAGCCGAGCCGAGCCGATGTGTATCCCCATCCGTGATGCCGCGCTTGATTGAGTAACACCGCCCCCTTCCTCCCGAGATTCCCCTACCCCCTCCCCCCCTTTTTTCTGACACGGTATATGTATATAGTATAGTACAGATGATTAAATAATTTGATATGTCGCATCCAACGCCGATATGCTGGGACTACGCGTCTATTTGAAGTCGCTGGC
>JAIMZG010001583.1:0-13264 GCA_020466075.1 Colletotrichum coccodes
CTTTGCCGCCGAGCGTAATAAACTGTGTGTGTGTGTGTGTGTGTGTGTGTGTGTGTCTCTCTCTCTCTCTCTCTCTCTCCCCCTCTCTGTCTCTCTCGCTGGCCGAAGGATACGGTGGCATCCCGATAGGCCGACTGGGTCTTCTCCATCCAGCCCCTCTCCCATGATGGGTGTAGTGATGCATTAGCAAGGTCGTCCCCCGCGCGCGCATCAGCGATTGCGAGGGACGACGATGTGTGTCATGTGTGTGGGCAGCGGAAACCTGGATTGGGGATCTCGGAGCATGAATGCGTTGGCCCGAATGGATGTGGGGGTCGGCTAATGCATGTTGATGTTCTCCGTACGTCGTAGGATATTATGCCGGCAGCGTCGGGGACCACTGCATGCGCACACTGCCTAGCATGAGATGTCATGACGATGAGGTTCTCTCGCGAAGGTTGGGCAAAGGCGCGAAGTCGGGTAACCAGAGACCAGGGCATGGTTGGGTGGGTTGGAGGAACGTTGCAGCAAAAGAGAAGTGGGTTCCAGTGCGTTTTGCAGAGAGAGGTTTCGGGCGCGCGGAGCAAAAAAAGGATTGAAGACAAGAAACAATGGCAGAGATGGCGACGCCGGGTTGTTGGTGGTTTGCGTTTTGGCCACGAAAAAGCACCAACCAAATTACCCCTATTGAGTGGGTTGGGAATGTTGTCCATGTTGTTGGTTTTTAGTGAGGCTCAGTCGGGAAGCATTCGGATCCACGAAAGGGCAAGGAAGCGACCTGGAAACTTGACAGGTACGCGCCCGTTGGATAGGCTCCGCGGGCACCTGCGCCTGGGATCACCGTGCTTGCCGTGGACTTGACCGCACTTGGCTGTACCGCTCATGTTCCCACAAGCAAGGGAGGAAGGAACATGGGGAACGACGACCAGGAACCAACCACCAAGTGCAAGCCATCGCCCAAGTTCCAATCCGGCAGCTCCCTTTCCATTGTACCCTGACCTGCCTGCCCTTGCCCTGACAGAAAGACGGGACGTAGGGAAAAGAGGGAAGATGATGGATGACGGGCATCCGGCTAGGCTATTGCAGGAAGCTGCTCTATGGACAAGCGAGCCGGCGAACAATACAGGCGGCACACGCACGGCACAGGGCGCAGTACAGCACGAGAAAACTCGAACCAACCATGAGGGCGGTCTGATCCGAAATGGAACGAGGGACGCCATCAGGCATGTCTCGATTGCTCGACCCTGATACCAAACCCCGAGACAGGAGAAGGCCTCCGGGGCGCTACAAGTCACACGCATGCAAGTCGTCAGGGTGCATGAGGTTGAGGGGGCAAACGCTGATCAAAAGAATGGAACAAGATTTTAGGGTCCATTGTTAAAGAGAAACCAGGCATGGCATTCGGCGTAAAAACACCGGGCTAGAAGCGCCCATAGCCGACGCGCACCGGTGGATAAAAGAGATGAACGACATTGCCTGCCTGGTTAAAACCATCACAGCCAATTGGCACCTTCGAGTGGGAGGCGGGTTGGGCCCAGGACCACGGTGACAACGTGACAACCACACATCGCATGGTACAGACAGCAGCTCAACTCAGAGGCAGTCTGTCGATCTCATCACAGCATGACTGCGTCGAGGCAAGCATTGCACGTCCACGACAGATACGCCCGCCGACTCGCTTGCCGCTGCCAGAAGGCATGCCTTACTGTTAGTCCCGCATAGCAACCGAATCAAGAACGGCAGAGACGGCAAAGAACCATCAGGGCCTACAGCCCTTCATGCGATGCAGTCAAGCAATGGCCGTCTTTTTGTCTCTGTTTCTGGCCGCCCAGTCTCTCAACCTGATTCTTGTCTTTCCGCAGCCTCTCAGACTGATTCGGCACGCACGAAACGGCCTGACCGAGATTGACAGCACAGCTGAGGGAAATTGAGACTGTCTGAACGGCGCGCCTGCAGCTCCGCATGTTGGTTGTTCAATGTCACTATCGAGCCGACGACATGTCGACGTGCCACCCAAACAATTCATTAAAGAGGATCAGCAACATCACGAGGTGCCGTGCCCTTGTTGGTTCCCTCGACAGAGTGCTATCCCGCGTGGGGACCCAAAGACGAGAAACCCAGCGGCAAAGAGAAAAGAGACACCGCTTCCCGTCCTCGCGCAAACGGTTTCAGGGGCTGGCGGGACGTAAAGGCTTGGCCTTCGCAATGATTGGTAACCGGCCGAACTGTAGTATGAACAGGGATACCAATAACCCACGCCATGGAATTGAGTGAGGTGAGCTCCTTTGCGTGAGTGCGTCGGCTGGAAATAGCCTTCGAACTCGCCTAGCGCTGAATTTTGTTTCTTGTAAACGAAATTGAGTGTGCGCGGTTGCGGATGTGGTGCGGCTGCGGCTGATGATACGAGACGAGGGGAGGGGCGTCAACGGCCGACTAAGCCAAAGTCTCTGCTGTAGTCCAAGAAGCGGCGCAAAGTACCTAGGGCAGGGCAGGGCAGGGTGTTGGCAGTGATAGACAATTCTAAATTTCCTCGTATCAACGCTGGCGACGGGAGGTGTGCCGTGCAGTCCCGATCCCCAGGATGTACAAGCCCAAGTGGCAGCGGAGGCGAGGTGGCGTGCAAGCGGGCTACAGCGCGATCTTTGCGTGAGCTTGGCTTGGCCCTCATGAGAACCGCAGGGCTTGGTACGGCAAGTCGGCATCTCGAGGAACGGAGCCCTCTCCCGATGCAGCCAGCCAGATGACAACATGGCCAGAGATCAAGGTAGAGGCGAATGAATGTCGAATAGTTTGAGGTCAATGGCAAGCCAAAAAACAACAACAAAAAAACACAGATCCTGCCGAGCTGCCCGATTGGCTGTCTGAGACAGCGAGTAAGGACTGTGAATAAAGAGGGCACAAGAAACAGGGACTAGAGTCGTTGGCTTGTTGGCCAAAGCTCAACTGTGTTCAGAAAGCCATATCCCCGCTATCTTCGCAGCCATTGACCGGATGTTGAGGTTGTTCCAACTACTTTTGCGTCTTGCTGACGGGTTTCCCCTGTTGTCATTCTCGGCAACGGGCAGCGGGCTCGTTGTTGTTGTTGTTGTTGTTGTTGTCGACGAGCAAATTATCCGATGGCTGGATACTGTGTGATCAGCACATCGGAAAAATAGTGCCCCGGGCCATATCTGCTCGACCGGAGCCGGGTAACAGCTCTGGCCTGTCCATGGATGCTGTGTGCATGCCGAGGGAATCGTAGTATGTACTTTTGTTGGTTGGCAACTGACGCGCCAAGATCGTATCCGCGGGCTTTGACGCAACTCCATCTCTGTCCAGGCTCCAGCATTCCCATCGTTGCGGTTGGTAGATTTCAACGGCACAGCCTGGCAGCTTCCGAGGACATATGTGTCTCCTTGTCAGTAGCGCGGTGTCAAACCCAGGGAACAAGCACGTGTCTTTCATCTCCGCACTGAGTTGCGGTGGGAAAAGGACGAGGGTGGATTGTTAAAAAAAATTACAGAAAAATTGAAAAAGAAAAACCACAATGGACAAATAAATAAGACAACAAACGAAAGCAGGCAGGCTCCGCTTAGGGAAGCCACAATAGCGTGGACCCAGCGCCGAGTCGCCGAGCGGATGCTCTCATTGTGAAACCTCTATATAGAAGAAGGCATCTTGTCTTGGTATTGAGTTGCATAGCATTCGGGGTAATGGCTGGGCCAGAACGGGCTCGACTCGAAGCAAAGGACTCGGGTAGGGGCGTCTGGTATAGCAGGCGAAGATGTTTCTCATCTGACCATTCCGCCGACATCGTGAGAGTCGATTGTGTGCGTGCGGCCCTGGTGCATGAGTACCAATTGACTTTGCAGCGACTGCCACCCTCAAAATGCCAGCAAGCTGAATCTGGAGCGGTCCAGAAGACGACGTGTGATGAGCGATGGCCTCCTCCGGAGTAAGAAGCGCGCCATTTCCTCGCCTCATCGTAGACCGGACTGGCCACCTCAAATGGTTGTGGCTGACCCCTCGAACTTGAGATCTTTTCCGTTGGCATGTGGGCGAATTTGGGGCTCACCTCGGAGAACCGGCGGTGACAATGTGTATGGGTATGGAGGAATGATGAGATCGGTCAATGGCAAGCAAGGGTGATCAAGTGGAGGGTTGTCGACACTCGCCCGGGATACCTTTCCATTCCTCTCCCTCGGTCTGGTCCCGAAGCAGTCGCATGTGAGTAGTCTGTAGCCTGCACCGCACTGCTGGTCAGAAAGGCAGGTGAACGCGTACAAGTGGGTGCTTTGGTGAGTATCCAGCACCAACAGAGAAACAGAAAGGTTCGGTTGGGTCGACTTCCGGGGGTTCATACCTTTGATCCAGAGATACGATATGGCACCCCCTCGCCCTTACCCTGGCGGTTGGCAGGATGAAAAGAATGGGGGTGTGCTTTTGGTGGAGGGGGAGACGAGTGAAAGACGGCTTGTGCTGCTTGTGCAGCGGGCAGGCGGACGGAAGGAGATTTGGGAGACATTTGCTGGCTTGTCGACGTCCAATACGTCCTGACCAGGGGGGCGGGGGGATGTGGTTGTTTGGGATGGGCCCCTCGTGACCCCATTTAGGATTTTTTAATAGGTACGGCAAGGGAGCAATGACCACCTCGCACCCATCAAATTCGACCCCAAAGCAGCAGTCCAAAATTGTCACGGCGGCGTGAGCAAGACGGTTCCATCCCCTTGTCAATGGCCGGTGGTGTACGTTTGCCATCGACATAGGCAAGGCCGGGGGTGCCGTCGCACATGCTCTCTGCAGTTCTCAATTCCCAACTCGCAACTGCCAACCCGCATACCCATAACTAGGCACCACACCGCTCGCGCTAGCGGGAGAAAAAGAGCCAGCCGATGCTCATCCACCAAATATCATTAAATGTACACTTTTTTTTATATACCTTGCCCGAGTTTGCACCGACAATCAAAAGGAAAAAGGCACTCGGCATCATTTACCCCACTGCATCTGTGACACCTTCCAGTGTCCCTCAGTGCCTATCTTCCTCGAGACGTTGTTCAAAGCCGGTTGACTGGCGAGGTAGGGGGCTTAGGTAAGGCGTCATTTGACAGGGGCACGCCTAACCAAGCCCGGAGCCATTCTGCTTTTGTCCGCGCCTGGTTGTCACCCTCTCACTCTCTCGCGCCGTGATGACGACCCCAAAAACACCAATCCAGCAGCAAGGGACCCACGATCCAACTCGGCCTGGTAGCCTGGGGAGGAGGGGCTTCGGCAGCGGTTCGGTCAGCGCAGGGCTGCTCTGCGCTGCTTGCTCGGGGGTACGGGAGTATCCCCAGCGCCGGATACCCAGAAATCAGTGCCCAGATTGCGGACACCTCCCTGTTCCCCTTGTCCTTCCTTCTGCTTTTGTTCCAACCGGCTTCGAGAAAGCGCACAAACTACGTCACATCAGGGGTGCCCGCCCAATGGGAGCCCAACGATGCTTGCTGTCCATCCCCGGCCTCCATTTCCGCCCCTGTGGTGTGACCTGCCTGGTCGGGGGGAGTCGCTCATCTCGCTGAGCGCTCAAGCCTCAAGCCTCAAGCCTTAACCAACGCTCCTGTCCTAGACGCTTGCCCACTATTGTCTGGTGGGAGGTTGCCGTCGTACCACTGTAACCACTGAGTGTCAAGTTCGCACCCACACCCGAGAGGCTCTTTCCGTAACATGACGGCGGTGAGAAGCACCGACGTGCAGGGGCCGGATGAGCAGGACCAGGAACAGGCCACCCATCCAGTCCCCTTCGTCCAACCGCACGGCTGGAGTCTGGTGACAGTGTGGCCCTGCTTTCTTCAACAATGAAAATCAAAGACAAGATCGGCGCGCCAAACCCTCTCGGATCTCAGCCGTGCCAGCCCGCCTCACCTCACTGTACCCGACATTCCCATGCTTCAACGGCGCGTACCTGATTGAGATGACCCTTTGTCTCGGCGTCGAAAAGCAGGGACGAAAGCCGTTAACCGCTTCTGACCCGCACGCTGGGATATGGCGTTCCACCTCTACACGGGAAGGTGGCCTCGTCCATGACACAATAAACAAGTCGAGGTGCTGTCTGTCTACGCTGCCGAGCCAGGTTTGGCAGACCAAACAACCCATGACAAGAACCCCTAACCCGCGAAGACGAGGCTCAATAGTGGTCTGCTGTGCGAGGCGACTCGGAGGCGTTCAGGGACATTGAGGGCCCGGCCTCCGGGGATTGTCAGGGATCGTCTCGGCCGATTGACAGCCCCAGGCGGGGGTCGTGGACGCAGGTCGCAACGCCTTGTTGCTCATCAAACGCGACCATCTGACAAGGAGAGAGAAAGAGCGACACTCCGAAAAAGAAAAGTCGGCAGGCCTGCCAAAATGCAACCTCGATGTGGAACATTGCATGGGCTCATGACTGTCATCGTTCGCAATAACAACCGCAAATAAGAGCCCACCGGCGGCTATCATCCTGGCGGTTGACCGGATGGAACGGCTATTGGGGATATATCCCCCCGCGACGAGCCGACGTACGGCCATTGCAGTGTTCATCTCATCGCCATCGCAGGCCATTATGGCATGCGCGACATGGTATGACAAGCCATGCTAGATGCCCATGACATACATGACGTTGCTGTTGACTACATGGCGCCGCTGCCTGTCTGCCGACACGCCAGACCACACCGCGGTGTCAGTACGAAGCACGACTGCGTTTGCTGGCTCGATCACTGCAGTTGGTCCGTCTTTGGGGAGATGGGCCGCGTCCCTCTCCGCCAAGCGAGCAATTGCAGCATGCCATCGCATCGTGTAAACAATTGGCTGGTTCGGCATGGTATCAAAGACCACATGACCTACCTGTTCTACGATATTAAATGTCGGTGTGGTGCACCCCTCCGCTGACGACCAGCCAAAACGCGGCATGAAGAACCTCCAGCGACACTCGACCACGCCCCTGGTCGCCCGTGGTGCTTTGGACCCCGCAGCAGTGCGGCACTCCGGACGAGCAAGAAATGCCCGCACATGAGCCCGACGGACGCCGCGCATAGACGGTGCTAGCGCCGCAGCTTCCGAACAAACACCCTTGGATTCCGCCCTTGAGTGCTTGCGGACGGCTTGTCGCTGACTTCTCGCCATGGTTGGACGGAACCGCAGTAAGCAACCATCGACGAGATAAGGCACAAGGCACCAGGCAGTGAAGAAACGGAGACGGCGCTGTTGTCGCAAGGCAGTCATCTGCCATGACACATTGGACTGGGCATCCCAAAGTTTGGGCACCTCGGCGTCCTGCTGGCCGGCGGCCTCGTCGCGGCACAGCCAACGTGTCTTGATCGTCGCATAACATCAGGGCAGGGCACCCAAAATGCGTTTTCGACATGCCAGCAACGCACCAGACGACACCAGCGCATCAGAAACAGCAGGATTGCTGCGAGATGTGTGTACCCGCCTTCGCAGGAGTCATCGAGCGCCAGTCGACCAATCCCGTCTGCTCAGGTGACGCCTCTACGGCGCCGATGATGCGGAGTTGCGTGTTGGGCAGGGGGTTGTCGACAAGGCTGCATCTGGTGGTTCCCAGATGTGATGCTGCAGCTCTGATGCTTGCTTCATTAGTGCTACCCAAGAGCTCCCCAAAGTCTTGTCTCGGCACGTTAGCGCAGGGAAGCAACTCCAACGTCTTTTCTTACTGCCGCAGCCCTCTGTTCGCAAGGAGATTTTGCGGATGTGGGTGGAGAGTCGCGCAGCCACAGATCATCTCTCGCATCACTTACACGATGCGAGAAAAGCCGTTGAACAACAGCCAGAGACGAGATGGCACCGGGCCAGCCATCTGACCGCCCCGTCACACCTCTCATTTGCTATGGTTGCTTCTCCGATCCTTATTCTGCTTAAATTCATTTGCGCTAGGCAGGTCGCGTTCTGAACTGCACTGGTTTTACTGGGCAAAGCGGACTTCAATGTTTGAGGGAGGCCATAGTACTACAGTATACTCGACGGGTACGTACACCATTCTCGATAGCCCCTCCATCACATCCTGTCCGTTGAAACAGGAGCACTGGCACGGATAGCTTCACCCCCTCACACTCTATCACGTTGCCCAGGGATTTGATTCGGGCAATACTGCCAAAAACACACCCAGAGCTCCTCGGAATGCGCAGAGAGTGAGCAGCTGATTGCCCAGCTTTCGCTTGGGGTCCGAACAACCGTGGTGGCTTTCTTGTCAATTGCGAAGTGCTGCTGATGCGACATCCTTCGCAGCCAAGGGTGTGTTGCGACAAACCAAGACACAGCACGCAAGCTGAGCAAGCAAACGCAAGATGACGACCATTGTCATTGTCACACGCTGTTCTCTCACTCTTTTTCACTTCCACATCCCAGCTTTCGACCCCATTGAGGTTGCGGCGTCGGCGCCGCCTCCGCGGGCAGCCGGACAGTCAAGCAGCGTGTGCTGATCTACCTTGCTAGCGATGGTCCGGCGCACTTTCAGAATAGAGCGTGTGGCTTGCGTGGCTCTTGTCAACCAAACTCAGATTCATACTAATGTGAACGCGGAACCAACACGAGGCCCTCGAATTTGCAGACAGAGGAAAGCTCTGACCCGACTTTTTGGGTAGAATGCGGACGGTTTTTCATTTCTCACTTCTCTAATTCTGTCATTCCAGCAAACGATGATTGGGATTTCCCATTCCCGGAGTCTCTGTGCGATGGCACCACGAGAATACCCCACAACTCGCATTCCTGCGCAACCACGCTTCCCTACCGCACTTGTAATTCGGTGGTGTTTTCGCTGATGGTTTTTTTTCTTAAATTTTTCTAAGACATTGTTATGTCGACAACGCATGCATCCGTGTCTCGCCCCCAAGTTCCATGATCTGACATTACAGATGCAACTAATCGCAAGTACTCAGCCTGCACAAGGTGGATGAGGCAGTGAGCCATTGTCAGAATCAACTATTCTCGTCAGTAGCAAGTGCAGGTACACAGTCTCTGTCTCGGTCGACCGAATCCACGCCCGTAAAGCAATTACGTGTACGCGGGTTGCTTCCTTGTTTTCCACAGTTGGACGACGTTGACTTCACGTCAGCTAGCGGCTGGATTTACCTCTTGCGGCTGCCACGTCACTTACTCATGATGGCTTCTCACCAAGTTATTGCCTGGAAAGGATTGGTAGTGTAGAGCACGGCAGAGTCTCGAAAACTTGGGTCCCTTCCCGCATGCGTGCAATTACCAGCATGCGCCCTCTCGTCTTTTTTGGGGGGGGGGGGGCAGGGTTTGTTTCGGGCGCTCAGTAAGTTGGCAGGCGGTTTCCATACACTGCAGGCAGCACACGCCATGGCCGCACAGCGGCCGGGCGACCGCTATCCTTATCGATGGATCACCCAATTATGGAGTCAAGATGGGGAGGGCACGACAGGCAGTTCCAACGGGGCGGATGAGCAGATGCATCTCATTTTTACCCCTGTTCTTGCCTACCTCGCAGTAGGAAGATACAGGGGGGCCGGTTGAGGAGGATACTAACACATTGAGAGACCCTTTCCGCCCGTCAGAAAAACAAACACACACAGCCGTGACTCACCAGAGGAATGAAGGCTGTTGTGGAGGATGAAGCAAAACAGCACAGACCTATGGCTCTCTCTCTCTCTCTCTCGCCCTTGCCACTGAAAGTCTGGAAGAGCCAGACCTGGAGCCTCGAGAACGACAGTCGAGACGTAAACTGACTGTGCTGCTCGTTGCATCTACATGGCAATTGCCCGCCAGGCCTAGCCGGTTCATTCGTGAGGGCCGCGTAGGCGTGATGAATGGCCGTTGCAGCCATGTCAGACGCCCAGAGACTTGCGTGCCTGTCTACTGCGTGCTTGCAGCCAGCCAGGTCGTAAATACGGAGAAGGGCATCCAGGACCTCGAGACAACCCGGCAAAACTCTAATCTCCGTTTGTGTCCCATCCTGTGGCAGTAGCGTGTGGCTGGTGATTGCAGACGGTGGCGCATTGCCAGAGACGCACCAGCGAGAAATAAGCAAGGGCCCTGATCATCCACGAGTCCGAGTGGACGTAAGCAGCTTGGTTGGTGTCTCTCTGCCGTCGAACCGAATCTCGTCCTCGATCCCCTCTGCCCAGGAGACCAACGAGTTGTGGAAAAAGACCCTGACTTGCTTGCCCCGTTGGTAGACGGTAAGACCCGATCAACAGAGCCGCTCCAGAGGACGTTCTCATTTGGACGAGGCTTCCGGGGGCCGTGGCGGCCACGCAGCTTCCGGCGACGTGTGCCGCCCCATTGGATTCCACCGACCAACGTGGGATTACGGACATTGCGGAATTTCGATAGCAGATCGCTGGGCTGTACCCTCCAGTTCAGCAGGGCCGGGGGCAGACTCCGGCAGTAAGAGGGTACTCCTGGCGGGCCGGTCAACCATGTGCAACCACTGGTCAACGCTTGGTGCTCCGTGGCCGAGCAGGTTTCCAGTGTTCACCTTCTGAGCGTTATATTCGGACGTTTGAGCGGGATGGGACAGTAAGAGGGGGAGGCAAATGCGTGCTGGGTAATGACGAAGAGATGAGCCATTCCCGGTACACCGCGAGATAGGGCGTGGAGCACCGCCGTGAGTCCAAGTGTACTGTAAGTTGCTGGATGCGGCGGGTTTCGGGGGTGGATCCTTGTTCGGGTGGTGCTCTCAGATTTGCGGCGGTGGTTTCTTTGGGATGGGTCATGAATGGATACGGATGCCCAGCAATGAGAGCACAACGGCGTAATCGTCACAGTGGAGGAGGACTGATGAAAGCGTTTGCGTTTGTGCTTGGCCCAACCAGTCTCGAGCCGCGGGCGTATACTGCTTACGGCGAGGGTAGGTTGTCGGATGCTAGCCAATGGCTAGCGACGATGGTAACTCGGATCCGTTCCATTGGCGGCTGGTAGACAACTTCAGCACCCGTTGTATCGCATGTACTCCAGTATGCCTTGGGCATGTCGCTCATGCCCCCACGGCTGCATGCGACGACCGGCTGACCAGAACGTCCGAGTGCGGGTGGTGCAGGGCGCGGACAGGCTGATGCTTTGCAGTGCGGATTGAATTCGTACAGAAAGCGAGGCGAGTATACCTGCATCCCGAAGTACGACGGATGAATGGCGCAGTGCTGCATTTGGAGGGGGGGGGGGGATTGCAAGCAACGGCAGAAGGAGTGCATACTTCCAAGCGGAGATAATAATAGCAATCGACATTAAGCAGCCAGCGACCTCAACGCTGGAACGCAACTGGGTCTACCAGGTACGTGGACTGGTGATGAGCAGCAATTACCCGCCGATCCTGTGTCGAAATGAGCAAATCCCCTAGTGGCCAAATCAAAGGGCGAAGCTGCATATTTTGACTTTGTAGCAGCCGGAGAAAGGTTGAGGTCAGCTGGACACGGCGAAGGGGGAGTTGCTAGGACGTGAGCTCGAGATTCCCTGACGAGGGACGAGGACGGCGAGGATGAGGTCGGCGGCAGAATGGCGGAGGTTCAGCCTGTGAGGTAAATGGGAGGAGCGACTCTTGTGGCACGTATCCCTTTATCTCGTCGCCACCGAACAGCCAGGTACAATGCAGTTGCAGCGTAGATACGTAGGTACGCGGGAAGGGACCGAAGAGCAGGCACAAAGCACGGAAGCACAACGCATCAAGAAAGAAACCATGGCATGGCATCATGCCTGCACCTGTAAGAAGGGCGGCCCGGAATTGGGCGTCGACGTAATGGGAGAGTCTGGGGGAAACGAGACACCAATTACGGCTCCTCGGCACCTAGCTTTAGCGGAGGACAAACATGGGATCATCATGCCAGTCTGACCTCACAGGGCCTTCGTCACGGACACCGGCCAAAAGTAAAAGACCAAGTTTTCGGCTTGTCGGGGGGTACTTCTGGACGTCTTTGGGGTTACTGGGCGGTTGCGTACGTACCTCACACGCGGAAGATGAACTCGGGCAACGAGAGCCAAGAGGCAGGCTACATGTATGTGGCAGGAGAGTTGAAAGGTACCGAGTTGGTTGCCCTCGAGTTGTACCGCACGCAGTGTACCTGCCGAAACCCAACATATCGGGCTTTCCTTCGCCCAACGGTGTGAGGAGCCCCGGGCGTTGGCCTTCAATCTCCCAGCGCGAGTATGCATTGCGGGAAAGGACTCCCCTTATCTTATCCATCCTCGACACAGGTCCATCGTCACCTTGGCAGTTACATCCAGGTTCCCTCTCAACGGTGACCGCAGGAAGCGTACCGCCGAGCTCGCCGCACGGAGGGAGGCTACGTACCTACACCGCAAGGAAGACGCCTCTCATCTCTCACCGTTGCTGCCGTCGCCTCGGACATCTCGTCTCTACCTGCGTGGAGTTGGAGTGCAGTGACGACGTACCGCAACGGCGTGTACACACACCGCAACGGCAGCCGCAGTCATCCTCGGGTTGCATAACAGGGCAGAGCATGGCAGAGCCGACGAGGCAACGTAGGGCGGACGGCAACTGACATCGCAAGTGCGTTGTGCGCTGGGAGTACAAGGCAGCGTCAATGGAAGTTTATTATTACCGTCGTGCAACGCACAACTGTCCCATCCTGCTGGTCGGAGAGAGGTTAGAAGATTTGCCAACGACGGCACGAGGCTATTCGTCTAACGGAGGCGAGACAAGAATCAGAAACAGGACAAGAGACGCAGCAGCAGCAACCCCTGAGAAGGAGGCAAATGAGGTGGAAACATGGTGAGATGCGCCGCGACTGTGCCACAAGAGAGCTACTTGCAAGACGATTAAATGAGGTGCGTCTGGCGTGTGTTGCTTGGCTTGTTCCCAGTGTCGACCACGCCTCCGAGACTCAGTGAGTCCCTTCGACGGACGAAAGACAGACAGACACAGTCATCTCACACCCTCCCTCCTTTTCCACGCCAGCGGGACCCCTGTCTGATCGAAGAGCGAGTGCACATGGCGTTGTACTCGGCCGGTACAGTACCTCGAGGCCGCCCTCTTCCTCTTTTGACCGACCTTGATCCCTACTTGCGTGAGCCGTTCCTGGGATTGGAATTGTTCTTTTTCCTTCTACTTCAGGCCTCCCTTGGATCTTCCCCAGAAGCCCATTTGCCCGTTTGTCCGCCGCGAGGAGCAGCCCGAGAAGGGGGGCATGAGAAGAAGGATACGTATCGCAGCAGACTGCTGTCTGTTCCCCTGCTCTCTGGAGGCAGACAACCCTGTCATGGGTTGTCCATGTTCCTGAAGGTTTTTTCCCCCTGCCCCCTTCCTCCTTATTTTTCTGTGCTGTTTCCCCCCGTCTTTTCTTTTCTTTTTTTCTTCTTCTTTTTT
>JAIMZG010001586.1:0-13626 GCA_020466075.1 Colletotrichum coccodes
TTTTAAGCCTATCCGTAATTTGGCTGCTAACCACGACTCCAGCCAAGAATAGACCTCGGAGAACAGCAACACCTCCCGTAAATACGATGTTTTCCCACTCCTGCCACCTCCATTTCGCTAGCCCAACTCTGCCCTGGTGTTGGAGGCTTACACACATGCTTGCGAGGATTGCCAAGTCAACAAGCAAGACGCCTCCAACAACGACCCTCCAAACCTTGATGTCAGAATTGGCGCGTAGGACACCAGCCAGTGTCGCGCTCATAGAGGCGTAAAGAGCCGCCAATTGATGGAAAAGAAAGCCATGCTCTAGGTTAGGGCCCGAAATACTTACTGGAATCAGGCCGTCCACCAATATCTCGGGTGTAAGGATGCATCCGAGCACCGTTGGGATAAGGGTAAGGGGATCCACGCAAGTGAGCCAAATGCGGTAGAAACTGTGAATTTGAGATTGCCCATGGCTAGTGCTAGAGAGTGACTCAAAACGAGATGAGGAGGTTACCAGAACTTGGGCCAAAGACATAATTTAAGTTGAGCAAAATGACCGCGAGCATGTCAGCCCTTAGTGCTGACACAAGCAACCCAATTCGAAGGGTCCACGCCGAGGTTCGAATGTTGTTAATCGCCGAGCCAAGGCTCAGTATCTGAAACCATTCAGCAGTCGAGGATGGATTGTACACGCAATCGACGTCTTCGCGTATATGAGGCATTTCCCAACGGTCAAAAAATCACAACAGGCCGAAGGTAGTTGATGTGAGCAATTTGGGAACTCGACAATGCTTGTGCAGTACTGGTATCTGAGCAAACGCTTTAGGACTGAAAAGATATAGTCCGGAAAGCCACAAAATCACGTTGTCTGGTTTGGACAACTGTAGATTTCTAAGCAGCCTTCCCGCCAATTGGACCCCCTTTATCTTGTAGGACCTCCTTCCACCATTCCTCGTGCCCCTCGACCTTGCATAGACCGTCCCATTCAGCCTCTGCCAGGCCCCTATCCTTCAAATCCTCCTTTTTGAATATGCGAGGTTTCCTCTTGGTGGTGTCCGCCTCCGGTGCTCCATATATGAGGTCCTCCACGCCATCCCGCCCAGGAATCCTGAGTAGCGGCTCTAGAGACTTCCTCGGCTGCACTTGTAACTCCAGCAGCTGTCGAAGATAGGGGAAAAACCAGTTGTTCTTCCACCAGTCCCGCAGTCTCTCCTGCTTCAAACCATTGCGATGCGCGTTGTGGTGGACCATGACCGGCACCGAGGTACTCCATAAGTCTGTGTACAACGGGAGGGCGTCCCACCCCATGTGAACGTTGATGCCGGTCTCTTCTATGGGACTGCGCATTCCCATCATGTCTTCAGGGATGCCATCGACCCTTGGCGGGACAATGCCTCTCTCTGCTGAGGCATCTCGAAGCGTTGAGTCGTCACCCAACACGATATATAGACCGTCATCCTCCTCAAAGACAGTTGGAGTAAACAGGTCTTGAACGTAGTCCAAACCGACACCGAAGTCGTATTGTAGTGCTTCCTTGGCGGTTTCTTCAGGGTGCTCAGTTTGGTTCTTTGCCCACTCAGTACGGTTCGTTCGTTTGGATGTTCGCCAGATCTCTTGCTCGCCGAAAATTTCAGCAAAGATACCCTGATCACTAAAGATGTTGAGACCGGCAGCGCGCTTCTCTGTGACCTTTTCTTGGGCGCGACGGAGCATCCGGCGAATGTCGTCGACAGGACCGAGGATGCTACCGCTGTTGACATAGCGTGGGCGGAGGTCGTGCAGTTGCTCCGGGTATTCGTCTGTGTTCGGGCCGTACATGTCTTTCCTTGCACTAGACTCCGGCAGTTTGTCGCAGTGAGGATCAGAGCCGAGGCTGGCATCGGGCCAGCACTTCTTCTGGGTCGAGATGATGATGGATTGCCGCGGCGTAGGACTGGTCGAGTCGGAAGAGAACCACCAGCGGGGCTCGTTCCACTCCCTACGAATACGTTCATCTGCGGCATAGTTCTGAGCCAGATATCTTCGAATGAGAATGGAGGGCGGGAGCTGAAACCAGATGTCGTACGCGTCAACAATGAGGACAAGGTCGTCTGGCCCAAGACGCTCGTCTTCAGGGGCATTGTCTGACGTGATCGCGTCGAGGAAGTCGAGGGCCCCGTCAATCTTGCCGAGATGAGAACCACCAAACCATCCTGGGCTTTTGTTAAAGTCGCGGCCCCAGTTCACGATCACAGGGCTGGGGTAACCAGATACAAGCGTCGACATGAGCATCTTGCAGAGGTCAGGTGACGGACTGTCTGCTGGAACGATGATCCGAAGGCGCCTGGAACCTCCCTTTTCTATCGGTGGCAGAGATGCTAGCCCATTTTCGTGCGGTTTTGGACTGGAGGTCTTGATTTCTGTGTGACTCTGATTGTGTCAGGAGCATGCCATCTGGGCGGAGAAGAAGTGTACGTACGACTGCGAAGAGTAAACCGGAGAAAAGCAAAAGAGGAACCACGAGAGCAAGAAAAGCCTTGGGTGAGACTCTTTGCAGTCTTGTTGAAAGCAATGATCTCACACGCGGAGCGGGAGACCGTAAAGCTTCGGTATCACCCTCGGTATCCAGCTTGCTGTAAGCCGGCGAGCGCGGTTTCTGCGCCAATGCCAAGACGCCGGCCGCCAAGTGCTCGACGACTGACATCTTCGAGGGTGGAAAAAGAGAGGACGTGCTGATTGATGTGGTACAACTCAAGCACAGCGAAGAACCATGGCAACTACTAGAATCGAGAACACGCGGGGACGCAGGTGATAGAACGATGCAACCCGCCTCGCCAGGGAGGGCGGGGGACGGGACCATCCTCTTTTATCCAGAGAACCTGTTTATAATGTATTTTTCACTGTGTGGGGGATCATCTCTCTCTTGAGATGATCGTTCTCATGGGGACGTCCTGGCAAAGGGTTTGCAGCAGGTTTGCGGTCTAAAGAGCTGCACGACTGAGCAACTGACGCGGCGTTTGCCCTGCATCTGAAATAAGACAAGATGAGCCGAGGCGGGAAAAGAACGAGTCCGTGTGGCTACTATCGTCATCTGCGCCCTATCATAGGACAAGTGATCCTGCCGAAGACTTGTCTTTTGTCTTGGGCCGGACTTTTGTTTGATGTCCAATCGAACATGGGGTGAAACGGGCCATGATCCTACCAGAAGATGATGCCTACCCGGGGTTCCGGGCGCGGTGACGGATAGCGGCGCCCATAACTTGGCGGGTGCATCTTTTTATGGGCTCATTGGGAAGCCTAGGCTCGGTTAATATATTGGCTTGACTCAAAATTGGACCAACTAATATTTCAGCCCCAGTGAGACGACGGGAACCAACTGTTGATTTCGGTTTGAGAGACTGAAAGCTAGAACTCGCCGTAATGGCTCAAAACACGACGATACAAACTGTCACATTTATGTCGATTCTTCCCTAATGGCATGCAAACCCGGCCTCTTTCTTTCCACTTGTATCCTGGCGCAGTCGAACACGCGGCCGAGCAGTATACTAGTGTATCCACTAGCGACTAGAAAGGGCAGATATATTGCCTTGATATTGTCTTTCATTCGATATTGAAGACATCCTCTAGCCCTTGCTTCAAGGGCTAATGGGGAATCGGTTCAGCTCAAAACCCCTGCGCCAATCCCTAGCCTCCGCCCCCCCATTGTGCGACATTGTCTCAGCTTTTTCCTAGAGACCCTTCCCCGGGCGCATAAAAGTTAAACCCCTTCCCATTAGTCTAGCGCGCAACATGTCGATGAAGGAGTCGCTTTCAACTATCCATTCGAAAGAAAGTTGCTGCTTATCTCATGACCAATTGGCCGTTGGATCGTTCCCAGCTTGCCCTTGGCCGAAGCCGAAGCCGTAAGTCTCTGGCTGCAAAGGCTGGGACCCGAGCGGGCTCCCAGGTTTGCCACTCTCAAAGGGAGTGCCGAGAAGATGAGCGAGTCTCATTGTGAGATGTTGGTCTCGGTTCGGTAAATTGCCCATCAATCCTTGGACGAGATACATGGGGTGAGTAGCGGCACCGAGCAGCGACTGTAAGATCTGAGTGCCGAAAGGTTAGCCGTGACTGCGGATTTGTATCGCACCTGATGTCTTTCTTACCTGCGCGTCCTCGCTGAGACTAAAGCCCGGTATCAGCGGCACACCGCCGCCATTGTGGTCGACCAGGTTCTGGGCGCGCATCATGTTCTGGGCATCATCGACAGCGTACTGCGCGGTCCTCTGCAAAAAAGCACACGCCGTCAAGACACGCTTCAGGTCGCAACCTTCCGACTTTTCAAACTTCTGAAGGAAATGCGCAAAATTTCTTGTTGCCGCCAAGTCGCCGCGCGCACGGGAACAACCTGGGTTCTCGAGTACATCCGTCAGGAGGGTCATGCTGGCGCACAACGGATAACAAAGTATTCGCCTGCGGATGTTGGTCAGTTGTCTCAAATGGCAGACTCCCACAAAGGACTTACCACAAGTCTGCATATTGAGGTGTTGAGATCGTCCGAAACAGTCCGATAGTCGCGTGCGCCGCCATTCGGCATCGCTTCTGAGAAAAGGAAAGCTGGATGTAGGGCACATCAAACCCGGCTGGCATCCCCACAAGGACAGCCACGGTTGCGTACTGGTCGTGTCGTCTTGCAGCCCAGTGCACCATCATCGTGCATCTGTAAAAGGCCAAGTGCAGGTTCAGGATATCTGGGGCGATATCTGCGCTAGCCGTCCGGGACTCGTAGGATGGCTGGAGCTCCGTCGGCAGACTGGACCTCCACTCTTCGAGGAGCACATCAAGGTCGATTATGGCCTTTACCAGATCGTCATCTGCGAGTCGAAGACCTTTCGCTGTGTACAGTCGTCTCCGAATAGAAGACTCCACCATGGCGAGCTTCGCCCTGAGGTTCAATACGTCGACACCATCTCCACAACCACTCGGTAACTCTGTCTCGATGTCGTCGTCGTCCTGTATCGAATTCAGTCCGTGGTTCAGACCGGTCTCTTTGTCAATAATATACGCCGCCCAAAACACCCGGCTTCGGGCCTCCACATCCTGTGTACACATCGACATCATCGTGCAAGGCTGTCTGTGCAGACCGATATTCTGCGACAACTTCACCGCGGCGGACGATAGCAGAGCCGCGGTTCTTGTGCACGTGGTTCCCTGCATGAAGACCGCCATGGCGACTATGGCTTGCACTGATAACAAGTCTGTGCCCTTGACCATCAACTCCGTTAGTACAGAAAACGCGTTCTTCATAAAAGGCCAAGCAAGCTGGCAGACTTCTTGAAACGCCATGTTGATTGTCTTCCAACGGGTCCCGACAGAGATGACCGAGTTCATGTACGCCCAGCCCGATGTGCTGTTGAAAGTATCGTCGGCTTCTGGTAATGTCTCGAAATAACGGACGAAGTAGTGAAAGTTGAGAAGAGGATAGTTGCCGATTACATCATCATACAGAGGCATCAAGATCGTGATGGCCTCCTCCCTTTCCAGTCGCGGCGTGAAGACCTGCCTGTTGAACGTGGAACAGTATGAAGCTGAATTGACTTCTCTCATACGGCTCGCGATGACGGCGAACACAGGCATTTTGCCAGTTAGCTGCTTTGGCGGCTCGAAGATGTCCAGAGGCGGTGGCACAGGCGTTTGGCTACCGCGGTGATCTGGTTGTTCGCTGGAGTTATTGGGCACACCGATGGCCGACTGGGCTTGTTCATCAGTCATTGGGTGATCTGTTGACCTCTGGGTGATAGATGCCTGCCGAGTGTCGATCCTGGGATTCGGCGCCGCACTCGTGCCAGGCTGCAAGGGCGGCCCTGCGAATACAGACACGGACGCAGCGTCGGTTTCTGAAGGCGACACCCTTGTTGGCGGTGCGCCTGGCCGCGGAAGTCCGGCCTGGCTGAGAACGGCTTCCATTTTTGATAGCCTTTCTTCGAGAGCTTGAACGTACATTTTGCTTTGGGCGAGTTAGCTCAAGGAGATACTTGAACTGCAGTTCGTGCAGAACACGCAGCATGGGCAACGATGCTTCGTACCTCCGGCCAGGTCCACGGCGTCTTTGCACCTGCTGGTAAACGCACTCATGACCGCGATTGACGCAAGGAGTGCACGACGGCGTCTTTCCGTCGCACTTGATCTTTTTCGACTGACATCTTAGGCAAGCCTGTATTGTGTGCGTGTTAGTCCCGAAGCCAGACGCTCCGTAGGTCCAATAATCAGACTTGCCTTTGCAATGCGTGGAGTCTTTTCCACCGTCCGTCCGCTCTTGACGGAGTCTGTATCCATGGTGTCCATGATGCGTGTGTTTTTGTACGTTTGTGAGTGTGTGTGTGTGTGTGGAGAATCCGGAACCACCTGCTCCGGGCCGATCGCTCCGTCTTTCGCGACTGTTCCGGAGACGTGACCGGACTGCGGGGGACCCACTCGCGGCCGGTGCGGCGCTGCCGTTAGCCAGCAGAAACTCGGTACCGAATAGCAGCGGTATGTCCGCGTCCAGAAAGTGAGCTGAACGTCCAACCAAGATCTCGGGTTCAAATCAGGCCATCAAGAAAAACTCTCCCTATGGGGATGAGGAGTGAAGAGGAAGTAGTTGCATGATTGGCCCGGTCACGTAATGTCCGGAAGTAAATTACATCCGTGCTGAGCATTAGGTAAGTTTGGTGACAGCCCCCTCAGCCCTCCGACCAGGAACTTTCCGTGAGTAATCTATTCCACGTGGCAAAATGCCATTTTGGTTTCAAGGCAGCTCCGCTTGTGGGTCGTTGGCATGTTTGCGGATGTATTTTGTAGCCGACAAGATCCGTCTCCTTTGTTCGCCGAAATACTCGCCTACGATGCATTGGATCCGCCATTGGCATCTAGAGTTAAAGAAATGTATCCGCCTCTATGCAGATTAGGTGATGAAGACAAAAGTCCGCCCTTTAAACGCCTAGACAGCGGACTCTAATGCACACTGGTAGCATCATTGAAACTGTAAATATAAGAGCCGTAGCCGCGAGGGGAGCAGATGTAGTTTTGTTATTTGCAGTCTACACACACAAAACTCGAACAACAGTTCCGACCTATAATTGAAACCACACATTCCAACTATTTTATTCTTGTTCCAGCCCTATCAGACACAATGGCCGTGATTGCAGTCGCTGGAGGTACCGGAAACGTGGGCCGCACTTTGGTTGAGGCCATCGTCGCCACGGGCAAACACGACGTCAAAATTCTGGCCAGAAAGGTACGCTATTGAAAGCCCTCGGGGGAAGACACCGCACAACTGACCAATGCGATAAAAGGCGAACCCAGACTTGGAGAAGAAGCTCGGAGCTTCCGTCATCGTTGTCGACTACACCAACGTTGAGGCTACCACTAAGGCTCTTGAAGACAGCAACGTGCACACAGTCATCTCGGCCATCAACATGATGCCCCCGCCAGGCGAATCTCCCCAGGAGTTTGAGCTGATTCGCGCGGTTGATGCATCAAAGACCACAAAAAGATTCATCTCAAGCGGTTGGGGCATTCCTCACAGGGAAACGTGAGTTCAGAACCAGACCTCGGAAAACCCCTAGCAAGCCGTATGCAATGACTGACTGTGAATGAAGCCAAGCCAACCAATTGGGCTCTGTTCCCCACAAGTTACACGCCAAGGCTCTGCTGAGGGAGACCAAGGACCTCGAGTACACCGTGGTCCACAACGGCTTCTTCCTGGACTACTGGGGCATGCCGGCCGTCCCTTCCAACATGACTCCATTCACACTCGTCCTTGATATTCCCAACAACGCAGCGACCATCCCCGGTTCTGGCAATACGCCTGTCGCGTTCACCCACACAGGAGATGTAGGCAAGTTTGTGGCGGCCGCATTGGACCTCGAGAAGTGGGAGCCTGAGACATTCATTGTCGGCGACAAAGTAACCTGGAATGAGTTCCTCCAGCATGCGGAAGCCATCAAGGGTACGTAAAACTAGTAGAAACTTTCTAATGGTCTTGGCTAACGACAAGGCAAATCAGGCACGAAATTCAATGTTACCTACGACAGTGCAGACAAGTTGAAGACCGGGCAGGTGACGGAGCTCCCTAGCCATGTCCATGCCTATCCTTTCTTCCCCAAGGAGGCCTTGCAGGGCATGGCTTCCGTATTCGGCCTGTGGTTCGATGATGGAACCTTTAATATCCCCCCCGCTGGTGCGAAGACCCTGAACGAGGTCTTCCCCTCGATCAAGGCTTGGAATGTCAAGGACATTCTCACCGCCGCTTGGAAGAAGGCTTAATTGCATTTCAAGTGTTGGGAAGAACAACGACAGCTGTCAGGGAAAATGATCCGTTGCCACAGTATCAGCAATGTTTCTTTTGGTGACAGAATTAAGAGTGGCACACAAGCGGGTAAATTATTCTCAGTAGCGATTTCGCTGCTGAAGCATATATACGGACGCGCTATTGGAGTTAGACCGGCCTACCATAGAAATGAATTTCTATCACCTTCTACTTACACGTATGATAATCCTGTCTTTATCAGAATTGCACAAGGCTATTTTGATCAGGCCTATAGCCAAGTCTGTCAAAGAGGCCCACCAGTGGCCACTCAATTAAATATGGCTTGGCAACCCGCAGATGTCAATCCACAATTGTTGAAAAAGCACTTCAGGCAAAACGCAATTTGGCTCGATAGTGATCAACAAGCGGTTTAGAGAAATTACCCGTCTCAGACCATGAAAACTAGCAAACGTCATTTGAAGATGGCAACAAGGTCACTGAACATATCCCTCAGGGGCATTGACATGAATTAATTAGTAGAAAGCATTGCGCTAATCATCTTTACAGTCTTACAATATTGGTACTTGTATCAATGAGAGTCGTAAATAGCCGGGCTCAGAAGCACGAGCAAAGAGGCCAACATTCGGATCTTGACTAGAGTAGCCATGTCAAATATAGCCCTCGCCGCGAGAAATCAGTGCATGGTTTTGACGTGACATCGTCAACGGCAAATGTCTGCACCTAAACAGCCGGTTGGCTCGAATGGACCCGTCTTGGCGCACGTCTAATTCCAAACTTCCGAATCCGCATATGACTTCTGGTAATTGCCCTTTGTGGCTTTCTCCTCACGAACCAAAAGTGAGAGATCATGGCCCGGGGATGAATTAGGCAATAGGCTAAAATCCCCTCAAAGTCGGTAGTTGACGTCGCCGTCGTGCGACGGCTGACCCTTGTAGGCTAAAGCAACGTTTCTGGAAGAAGTTTGGCATTCGTTGCGGGTGACGGGGCGTTGCCGACGAAGCTGTAGCGTGTTCGAATGGGTATATAATCCACGGCTTCGGACCTCGAAGCATGAATTCCGTCAGTCTCACCATCGAGCCTCCAACGCCCATCTCAAAACAGTACAGAAACCAGCGCCCTAAAAACATGAAGTCCCTCATCATCGCGGCCGCCGTCTCCGGCGCCCTGGCCTCCCTCAACTGCACGGCCACGGCCGACATCAAGACCTACTGCTGCCCCGACACCAAGTCCGAGGTCGTCAAGACCGGCCCGCCCGGCGCCCTCGTCATGCTGGGATGCGCCGCCGACAACACCAATAAGTGTGTCCCGTCCCTGGGGCGCCTTTTCCCCAAGCAGTTACGTGCTCCAGCTAACAGGGATCAAGGAACTGGTACTGGAACTACAACGGCCTGTACACGCCCTACTCGACGCAGTTCAAAGAATGCTATCTCAACACCATGCCTTTCAACGACCTAAAGGGTAAGTCTAGCATCCGAGGGGAACCGTTGGGCAGCCCCGTTTGCATTTGCTGACGGTTCATAATCCAGTCCTCCCCGACTGCAAGGACGACACCTACGTCCTCGACCTCACCCGCGGCAAGTCCGGGCCCCTCGACAAGTGCAACCCCAACTGCGTCTCGCAGAACAAGTTTCCCGCCAACACCTACTTCGGCGACCGGCAGAAGGAGGTCAACATGGCGGCCAACTTTCCCCGGCCCAAGCCCAACCCGGGCTGGCCGTGGGGTCGCAGAGAGCGTAAGCTCTAAACTGGCACCTTGGATCCGGGTCTCGGACCAAGTGCCGTCTGGGTCAACTCGGACAAGACAGCACACAGGGGTCGTTGTAGGACCAGCTTCAGTCTTTACTTCTCATGTGAGGTTGAGAGTACAATCAATTATAGTCGATCCTACAGACTTTTCTGCCTTCTGACCCTCGTAAGAGTGATGCCGAATTAATGAGAATTAATCAAGTAAAAGAGCGCCCGTGACTCCGAGTGGAGTCCAAACACGCAAAGGTATCAAAGTACGCGAGATAAAAAAAGAAAAAAGCGAAACGACCCCTCCGGCACTCATCAATGTGCTGTCGAACTCTCGCCTCCCCCATTTCCGTGCCCGTGCCCGTGGTGGCCTGGCTTCAGCATCTTCTTCAAGCTGCTCGGGTCCTCCAAGACATCCAGTGCCTTCTGCGTCGTGCTCTTCACCGGCGGGCCGTCCTCGCCCACTTCGTCCATGTGCTGCAGTGCGCTCTCGGTCGAGCTCAAAGAGCTCGAGCTCGGGCTCCGGGCAAGCACCATGTTGACCATCCTGCCCTCCTTCTTCTTGGCCTCCACTTGCTCCTTCTTGAGCTTCTGGAGCTCCTCATCCTCGCAGTGCATGACCACGATGCCCAGCCCGGGAAAGTTGGCTTCCAAGAACTCTTTCAATTTGGGGAGGATCGATTTGTCCGGTCTATACGTGCCGGAATCATTGTCGATAAAGAGCTGGTAATAGGACGGGTTGTGGGGAGGGTGCCCATCCGGGGGGCCGCCGGGTAGCTCGTCCGTCGGGTGCGTCCTCTGGTCTGGCTCCGGTTCGTCTGATGCGTCAGGTTTCTCGAGCCGCCGGACGAAGAACTCGCCCGAACAGGCGATGTACGTCTCAACGTCGCTGTGCATAGTGTGTTTGCTCAACATGTCGATACTAAACTCTTTTCCAGTCTCAGTGAACCGGAACACGCCGTCGAGCGTCAGCACGTAAGTAAATATTCGTCCGCCTTCGTCAAAGTGCACCAGCTTGAGGAACTGCAAAGCCGCCTCTTCTGAGCGGGCCTTGAAGAGTCCGTACTCAGTGGAGCTGTCAAAGTTATAGATTCGGCTGTGCTGCTTGTGTAATGCCTTATTGAGAATTCTGCCTCGCAGGCCGCTCTTCGCAAACATCAGTCCAATCATAGGTCTGAACTCCACATAACGGTGGTACAATTCGGGAGGCACCGGTCCTGAAAGCTGCATCTCGTTGGATTGGAAGCTGAGATTTTTGTCAGTCGTAGATTCGAAAGGCTCAGTGCGGTCTGCTCACTCGTATTTCTGCGTCTTTTTGTTGTCCTTCTCCTTGTCCTGGGATTCGTCAAACAGATCAGAACGGGCGTCCGCTTCCTCATCCCTGTTGACTTTAATTCCAGTAAGACGTCCAATCATGGGACTGAAGTGTTTGAAGTACGAGGTAGGCCCGATGGTGCACATTTGGGCATATGGCGGATCGGATTTTCCCAAGACCTCCATGCTGATCCATAGCCTCGGCGACATGTCGGTTCGCGGGTCGAAATGACTGGTAATGGCCTTTACAAAATACGCTCGCTTGCTACCCATGCGCTTCTTTGCCACGAACTCATGGCCTGGCGGCGGGTACCCTTTCCAGTCCTCTCCAACGTAGGGCACCTTGACGGTGACGTTACCGAGGCGGTCATCGTGATCGGGCCAGTCTTCGTCGTAAAGCCGGCACTTGAGGATGAAGCCGTCGGCGGGGATGTTGGCCACGACCCACTCGTCGTTCCACACGGGCTCCGTTGTCCGCCTCTTGGTCTCGGTGCGATGAATGAGATCGGGGTCCTCTTTGTGTCGTTTCGGCACCGCCGCTCTGAGTGTTACATGAATGAAGGGGTCGGACGATCTGGTGCCAATGTCTGCGGCCGGAAGGTTGCTTGCCCTATGGAAGATGAATCTCACGGTGTAGCCCGGAGGCGCATCGGGAAGCGGCGTCGTGTCGAAGCCGCCAGAAGGCTTCGTCTTGTCCTTGACCTTTTCCTTGCCCTCGACATATAACCCCTTAAGATCGCTGGTATGGTGGTGCGGCTCCTGGTCGGGTGGCTTGTGACCGTTAGCTTCCGGGTTCTGCACGCCCTCGATCTTGTTCTCGAGGACCCCCTCTTTGTTCTTTGGCAAATCATGCCCGTTGGTTGATGGCCCACCATTTGTTGATGGGACGGCGCCATCAGTAACTTGGTTTTCGGTAATTGCGTCATTAGGCGAGTGCTCGATTGACGTCGAGCCATTCACTGCGTGGCCGTTGGTCATCGGTGCATCCGACGTGCCGTTGAGCATGTGGCCGTTGGCTGATGGGCCGCCAGCCGCGGTCCCGTTGACTGCGTGGCCGTCGATGCTTGCACTCGGTTCGGTGGTCACTGTCGTGGGCGGGACAGCGCGGGGCTGGGCGGGAGGCGCCGTAGCCGTCGCCGTGGAGATGGCGGCGCCGTCTGGGGAATGTGGATGCCCGTTGGGTCTTTGTTCGTCCGAGGTCGACATCTCCGCGGAAGCGATGACTGCGACGAAGAAGAAACGTCTCTACCGGCAGTGTCGATAGACCGAGACCGTATCACGGCGTAGCTAGTGTTGCTTGCAGCTTGGACGGGCCAGAACGAGTGGCCGGGGGCATAGGGAACCCCGGTTACTTGGCTGGATTGGCGAGATCCGAGGTAAGGTAGGCAGATAGGGACAGAGGTAGAGCAGACAGCGGGAGATCCTGTCAGAAACCCTGCAGGGAGTCGTGGCCGTTGCCAAGACCCAGATTGCCCAGACGCAGACCGGGTTTTGTGTCGATCACTTTTGGAGGGGCACCGACGGCACCTGGCTGGGCTGAACTGGGTTTTGGGAGCAGTGTCCAATGAAGTCTGCGGTGGATCACAAAAGGCTTGGCAGTTGGTCCGTGATTTCCGCTTGAGGGAAAGAAGCTTTTATTTGGCGGGCGGGTGAATCGCTTGGGTGTTGGCTGACAAGAGGACGGTTGGTTGTTTTGATGGACGGGGTGGGTAAGTTATGCTTAATACGAGCCGGGCGGCAGACCAAAGGGACTCGATGGGATCGGACTTGAGAGGCGACCAAGGTCGGAGAATGTGGCTTTTGAATGGTAGGCCACCGAGAGAAAAGAGAAGGGAAGAAGAAGCTCATCAGGAACGGGAGGTAACCATACGGGAGACTGAGGGGGCTGGGGGGTAGGTCAGAAGAGATAGGGAAGGGGAAGGGGTCCGAGACAATCACAGGCTCAGCCTTCGATCGGCCAGGGTTGGGGAGGGAGGGAGGGGAAAGGAGCCTGTCAGAAAATTCGACGCTCTGATCAACAAGCGTCGCAAGCAAACCACTAGCTGGCGCTGGTACCTGACGTCATGTCCCATGAACCTTTGGCCAGCTTTGGCGTGCGGTGCGGCTAATCCGTGCCGAGAAGCCAGGGTCAGCTTGCCAGCAAGTGCCAGCTTCGGCCAATGCGACCTCGCAGGACGCACCGGCTGCGCTAAGCTCCATTGCTTGGCCGAATCTTACCGGTTATATCCGGCTGCTCTCGCCTCATCAGCTCTTGTTTCACCATCACGAGCCTCTCAACTTTCCCGTTCGCATTCCGGCATGCGAGCGTGGTACGTTAAAGTCTT
>JAIMZG010001588.1:0-16339 GCA_020466075.1 Colletotrichum coccodes
AAAAAAAAAAAAAAAACGTTGTGTGTAACGTGTCGGATTCCGGGCTAGCGCCAGCGTCAGGAACTCACCTTTCAACGGCCAGAGTGCGCACCGCTCTCCCTCGAACCCGACTCTGCTACGATGGGAGGAAAGCAACATTGACGCTGCGTCGGAAATGTGCTTCGGAATGAGAGCCCACGCGGCAGAATGTCTCGCCGTCCTTGGCTCCCAGCTGAAAACTTGGGATACAGAACAGCCTGGGAGGGCTGCGAATTGAGTCCGGAGTAGCGCCGTCGGTTGGGTTGGCGATGTGACCCTCCGGCCGAGATGGTCAGGGGTTAGTTGAGGCGAAGCTTGGCCTAACCGGGCCGTCGCCGTGTTGGGACTCCGTTTCCTCTGGAGAAAGCTTATTTCGTTCCCCATCGTCGTCAAGTTTCTCCCCGCCGACTGACCGTTCGATGCGTCCTTCTCGCCCTTTTGGCTGTCAATACGGCTTGGTAGGGGGGGGTGCATGTTCCAAATAATAGGCTGGAAAGGAGACAATCACTAAAACAGAGGGCATGATCCAAACATTGTGAGAGATATCCGAGTCAGAAACGTCACAGGCTACTAACCAAGAATTCACGCAACGCTGAATTCCATCGACCCCGATGGCTCCCTTCAGACCAAGACAAGCCCTTTCCGGCAAAGATCCATTTCCACGCAGCAGCAAGTCGTCTGCAAGTGTGCTGCACGTCCGGGGGCATCCTCATTTTCCCCCACTTCCAACCTTTCCCCTAACTCGGTCTATTCCGTCCCGGGATTAGCGTAGTCTTTTCTTGTCCATTCCTCATGGACCGATCAGATGGGGCACCTTCTTTTCTTACGAAGATTCCGCGTACCTGAACCGCCAAGACAACCAGCCACAAGACCTCGAAAGTCTCCGTGTGGGCGGAAGCTCGCGCTGCTGCTGGCCAAACTTTGGGTTTTGTGCCTCGTTCGATTCAGTCCCGTATAAGTTATGGCTGATCGTTCGGCCGCCAAGTGAGTGATAGGTTGGTTGTTGTGATGAGGGACGAGGAGGTTGCCGGCCAGGTACCCCGACTCGGTCTCGCTTTCTGCACGTCTGACATCGTTATTTCGTCCCGCATGACATCGCGCCAACCCGCATCGTATGTGTCCGTGTCGAGAGGGGTAAACCAATCCAGGCACAAGGCGGGGAATGGCAGAGGGAGGGTAAACTGCCACAAGCGTAAAGCCAAGAGAAGCATCGGATCATGAGCAATGAGACGCGATGTCTCTTTCCCTTCTGCCCATGCTCATTTCACCCTCCTGCCCCTTGTTTGCCTCCTCCAATGAACTTCGGCTAACCTCGCTTCCGCGGGTTCTTGGACGGCATTCCATCCGCCGTATCCCCCCTTCAATCCAACTTTACCAGAGCGAATAAAGACCAACGCGGGCCCCTTGTCGCTCCGGTAGGTCTGCTTCTTGTTTTATCTGGTGTTCAACTCGGAAGCCGGGATAAGGTTGACAAACACTTCCCAATCCGAAGGTTCGTCCCACCAGGGTTTAATGTGTATAATGTTCTAGGATATCGTGTTGTGTCCTATTCTCGTTTCTAGATCCTCATTAGGATCGTGCCACTCCTTTTATATCACCCCAACTACTCAGTCGCTCGCTTTCGACCTTACTCTCCCCCAACTTGCCCGCTATATTGGCCAAAGGGGTTTATACACACTCATTTTCGCGGTTTTTACTCGAGTCTTCACTCGTCCACTCACTCAATCCAACCGGTCACTCATTATCTATATTCTGGATCTCGCCTTATTCTTACCGTATTTACTGTTATTGTCTAACACAAAAGCACCGTCAGAATGCGCGTCACGGCTGCGTTTTGGCTCGCGGCGGCCACGCTGGCCAAGGCAGCGTACTGGATGGAAGACGTAGAACACCAGGGCATCTCGGCGTACCACCCGGACCCGAACTACAAAGTCTTCCGCAACGTCAAGGAGTTTGGTGCCAAGGGAGACGGTGTCACGGATGACACCGCCGCCATCAACCTGGCCATCTCATCGGGCCAGAGATGCGGACCTGGGACCTGCAAAGGCGAAACGACGTCGCCAGCAACCGTCTACTTCCCCCCCGGGTTAGCCATTCTGTTTTCCAAACGGGAAAGGCGACGGCTAACATGAATTTCAGAACTTACCTCATCTCAGGTTCCATCATCGACTTCTTCTACACCCAAATCATCGGTGACCCAACGGACCGCCCCGTCATCAAGGCCGCCGCAAACTTTCCTACCAACACCACCCTCGGTCTCCTAGACGGCAACCAGGTATGCTCTTACCGAATGGTGCTTTACCAAAACCTGCGATGAATCAGTAACTAACTCTAAACCTCGAAAAGTACGGTGCAAACGGTCTGGCGTGGGGAGCAACCAATGTCTTCTTCAGACAAGTCCGTAACCTCATCTTCGATACCACCGACATCCCGGCCTCGGCATCTGCCCTTGCGATCCACTGGCCTTCGTCCCAGGCCACGGCCATCACTAACTGCGTCTTCCGCCTTGCCGAGGGCGCGGATAGCAAGCATGTCGGCATCTTCATCGAGGAGGGTTCCGGAGGTCTCCTGAACGACCTGGACTTCTACGGAGGACAGTACGGCGCCAATTTTGGCAACCAGCAATACACTGCAAGGTCCCTGAGTATGACCCCTTTCGACCAGTCTGCTTGATCTTGCTTTGTTTTGATACTGAGACCCTCGCAGGATTCTGGAACGCCCAGGTCGCCATCAACCAGCTCTGGGACTGGGGCTGGACGTACAAGAGCATTTACGTCGAGAACTGCGGCACCGGCATCCGCATGCAGGATAACAGCACCTCCTCCATCACCCTCATCGACTCGCAGTTCGTCAACGTCGAGACGGCCATCAGCACGAGCCGCGACCCAGGCGTCTCGGTGCCCCCCACGGCCGGCACCCTGGTGATGGAGAATGTCGCCTTCTCCAACGTCGGCACCGTCCTCCTCGGTCCTAAGAACAACACCATCATCCCCGGCTCCTCGGGGAGCATCATCAACCAGGGCTTCGCCATGGGCCACATCTACACGCCCACCGGCCCCACGGACTACACCGGCGCCGACTCGTCCTACTTCCCCGTCTACCCCGCCCTCCTCGGAGCATCCACGACCAGCGGCACAAAGTACTACGAGCGCTCCAAGCCGCACTACGAGGACCTCCCCGCGAGCTGCTTCATCTCGGCCCGCGCTTTCGGCGCGAAGGGCGACGGTCAGACGGACGACACCGTGGCGCTCAACAACCTCTTCAACTACGTGACCGCCGACCCCTCGGCGAACCTCGTCGCCTTCGTCGACGCCGGGACGTACTACGTCTCCGACACCGTCTTCGTGCCCCCCGCGCCCGGATCGTCGGTGAGGCTCTGGCCTCGATCATCATGGGCGGCGGCGCCAAGTTCCAGGACATCACCAAGCCCCACCCGGTCGTCAAGGTCGCGATCCCGGGCCAGTGCGGCACGATCGAGTGGTCCGACATGATCGTCTCCACGCGCGGCGCCGCCCCCGGCGCCAAGGTCATCGAGTACAACCTCAACACCCTAGGCGAGCCGTCGGGCATGTGGGACGTGCACATCCGCGTGGGCGGCTTCGCCGGCACGCAGCAGCAGCTCGAGCAGTGCCCCACCACGCCGAACGCCACCATCACCGCGGACACGCTCGACCAGAACTGCATCGCGGCGTGGATGAGCATGCACATCACCAGGTCGGCGTCCAACGTCGCCTTTGAAAACTGCTGGCTTTGGGTCGCGGACCACGACCTCGAGGACCCCAACTACAAGCAGGTCACCATCTACGCCGGCCGCGGGCTGTTCATCGAGTCTGCCAACGGCAAAGTCTGGCTCTCCGCCTCGGGCAGCGAGCACCACACGCTCTACCAGTACCAGCTCTTCAAGACCCGAGACATCTACATGGGCCAGGTCCAGTCCGAGACGCCATACTACCAGCCGAACCCCGTCGCCTCGATCCCCTTCCCCCGCGTCCAGGGCTACCACGATCCGGACTTCGCGGCGGACTGCAAGGGTCACGACCCGAACGCGCCGCCGTGCGAGATGGCGTGGGGCCTGCGCATCATCGGCAGCCGGAACGTCGTCGCCTTCGGGGCGGGGCACTACTCCTTCTTCAACAACTACAGCACGGCGTGCTGCCAGATCGGGGCCGGCGCGAGGTGTCAACAGAGAATAGTAGACATCCGGGATGCTCCGGGCAACTGCACGGCCACGGACAACGTGGAAGTGTACAACCTCCAGATCGTGGGCACGACGGCCATGGTTACGAGGGACGGGACGGACGTCGCGTTTTACAAGGACAACATTGCTGGGTTCACCGCTGGCATTGCCCTGTACCAGCATTAAGCTCCTTTTTCCTGATTGTGAGAGTAATTAGTGTAATATACTTTTTTTTCTTCTGTCGCTTGTTGGTCTGGCCATGATTTATCGATGCTTCTTCGATGCTTCCTCAACACTAGTCTACGCTATCCAAGGTCATGTTCACTTGAAGTCATCATGAACTGACTACATATAGTGAGAGACTTTTCATACCAGGCTTAGTAGGGCATGGTTGAAACCAGGCCTAGTGTTTGTACGTCATGAAGACATGGTCACTCTGTGTCCTGAGGACAGTAGAGAAACTGCAAAACGTTGGTTTCTGTAGCTGATTTATCACTTTCATCTCCGATTCTCCTTTTAGTTCTCTTTCGTGGCGGCACAGTCAATAGATCTTCTTCTATCGGTATACCACGTGCCAAAGTTGGTGAGGTGAAGCGTGTCACCAGCACCCAGGTACTACTGAGTGGTTACGGTTGACTCTGCGCGGTCGCCAACGCCAGGCTCCTGGGAAGAACCGGCCCTTTGAGACTCAGGCGTGCTCTGGTTCGAGGGGAAGACCAGTCGTCCTCTCGTTTCCAACCGCCATGGGATTGGTACCCTTCGTGTCCTTGGCAACACACAGTCGGCCTCCTGGGTCTGAGATCGTTCGCGTGTCTCGTTAACCTGTGCATCGTGGGAACCAGCCATTCGCTTTTCCGAATGACTGTGGCCATCCAGTTGATCGCGTCACTTGAAGAGCCGAACGACAAGACCTAGAGCATCTCGTCAATTTCTTTGGCGTTGAACTCTGACAGTGTGGCTCTTGGGCTGTTACCCATACATTGGCAATCTGCCCTGCGGAGACATCTGCCGGTTGGCATTGTGCTGCTCATACTTGAATACGTCCAGTGGGTTTGATATCCTTGTCCGCAACGTAAACCCCGCCTGTGATTCCATCGTGCTATTTCGACTTGAACACACAAGATATTGAGGCCGTTGCACCTATCAGACAAAAGTACGCTCTCTCAACGAGAAGCTCTGTGTCGGTATGGAAGTCTTTCAATTTTATGGTTGACGTTACGTGATATATTACATGCAAGTTGTGGTCTCGATCCTGTTTTGCACTCTATGAGTTTTGGTACAAGCAACACGAGTACCATCGGCATCACTCAGAAATCAATGTTCACGAATCAAAACTTTTTAAATATGGGTATCATGTCTCCGCCAGGATGCTGGCCCAACACGGAGCCCTCTGCACCAAGTAGTATCAGACCTCAACCCACAGTCTCCTCAGGCTCGTGAGCGCAACCCAAATGGCCTCGTCTGTCCTAATGGTGCGGCTTCCCTGTCCGGGCAATACATCCACCCAGTGATCGAACAGCTCCTTTGCCTTGGCAGGCGTCATCTCCATGCCCTCGAGCTCCTTGTCGTTCAGTGCCGCGTATTCGATGCCTCTGGGGCCGCCAAAGGTGATGAGCAGGTGCTTAAAGTCCATAGGTGCCGCGCTGGGGAACGCCTCGGAGAGCGTGCGCCCACGCTCCGACGTGCCGATGCTGACATCGTAGCCTCCTTCGTATTTGCACTCCGTGAACACCGCTGACAGAGAGCTGGCGCGCCGCACCTGGTAGCCCCAGTAGTAGCCGCCCTCTTCCCTCGGCGCCGACGGATCGCACGCCTCCGCCTTCTCGCTGTTGTAATTCGGGCAGGACAGCGTCACGCGCGTGTTGGGAGGGACCTCGTCCTCGATCAGGACGGGGTTCTTCAGCCCGACGTCGATCATGGTGCCCTGGGGCGTTCCCTTTCCAGCGACGCCCTCGCGGTAGGGCAGCCAATCGGTCGGGTTCGGATGGTGAGGCATCTCGAGCGCGGGGAGCTGGTTGGCGAGGCGCAGGTTCGCGTGGAGCGGAAAGAGCATCTTGCGCATGAAGGGCGGGACTCGAGGTAGCCGAGGAGGTGTTCGAGGAAATGGCAACCGTCGACGTCGCCGGTGTAGCTCTTTGTGTCGACATTCTTGGGGCGGGACTCGACCGGGCTATCGTCGAAGAGCACGATCTCGTCAATGGAGAAAACGGCGAGGGCTCGGGCGATGCGACCAGCGACGGCGGTGCGGCGCTCGGCAGTTATAGCACTAGAAGGGGGTCAATTGAGGTCATGTTTGTATGTATCATTCGAAATTCATCATACTCTGCGAGGATACTGCTGGGAATCGCAACAGAGACTGTCCAGGCGCGGCCTCCCTCATAAGGTGTGAATTTGGACGACAGTCTCGAGGTATCGACATAGTTGTCAGAGTCGTCGGTCTTTCTCCTCTATAATATGTAAGCATGGGTTTGTTATGTGTGCACGACCAATGTGAGGAATCAAACCTTTGCTCTTTGATCGTAGGCCATTTTGAAGGTTACTGAACACACTGAAGTTGTCAATCTCGGGATGGTGATGTACGCAGCAGAAGCTTTCGTCTTCAGTGTCAGCGGTGTCCCAAAAAGTTTCTGAGCGACGTCCCACTCTCTATCTGATCCTGGGGTAAATCCGGCAGAAATGCGGAGGCACTCGTTGCCGCCTTCCGCTTTAGGTACCCGCCACCTTTCCGCTGGGTCCAGGCAGCGGAAGCTACCCGTCAGCTACGGCGCCGCACCTCCCAGGTGTTCGTTACAACTTCCCTTCAACATCCCGACACTGCGCCTTCGAACTCCCTTGGTCGCATCTGAGTTCTCGAATCATGAGTCTCATCAACATCCAGTCTGCCGGCCAATGGCAAGGCATTCTAAGCAGCACCAATGTCGTCATTGCAGATTGTAAGCCTATCCCTCTACCGAGACCCCCCGCGCATCCGATAACCCGCTGACAAACACCGTTCCCCAGTCTATGCCGACTGGTGCGGCCCCTGCAAGATGATCGCGCCGCACGTCGAACGCCTCGCGAAAGAGTACTCCAAGCCGAACAAGGTCGCCTTCTGCAAGATCAACGTCGACAACCAATCCGGCATCGCCCGTACCCACGGCGTCAGCGCCATGCCCACCTTCATCGTCTTCCACGGCGGCCAGGCAGTCGAGACTATCAAGGGCGCGAACCCACCCGCGCTGACCCAGGCCATCCAGAAGGCCCTCAAGCTCCCCGATAAGAGCGGCCGCTCCGCCGCCGGCTTCACTACCCCCGGCCGGACCCTCGGCGGCACCCAGCCCTCGCGCGCGAGCTTGCAGCGCCCTGTGCAGTGGCAGCTCCGCGGCTTCCTGAGCAGCATCATAACCTTCATCGGGATGTACCTCGTCTCCCTGTTTGCGGTGCGTCGGTCCACGGGCGACACTGAGGATGCTAAGAAAAACCGTTTGCTGACGGACTGGTAGATCGATCCCCACAAGGCGGCCGAGATGTCACAGTTCAACCGTGTGAACCCGCCCCCACCGGTGGTCAAGTCTGCCAAGGGTGCCGGCCCCGGAACGAGGCAGCCCCCGAAGGGCCCCGCGTTCAAGACCCTTGCGGATTTGGGAGGTGACGAATAGTGCAGCAATGCGGGCTCCGGCGCAAGGCGTTTTTTTGGCATGGTTGGGTTGTCGATCCCGGTTTGGTCGAAGCCGACAAACGTCATTTTAGTACAATTACAGCATCTGTCATGTTGGTTTCCGTGATGCGAAGTGCATTTCTTGCTTGGTCTTTCCTAGAAGAATATAAGTCCATGATACGAACGTCATACATGAAGCTTCAGCAGCTGGCTATAAGAACATGACGTCTTCGATTGTCAATCTTCGGGGTGCAGACTGCGTGGATCTTGTATGGCAGAGGCTACCGACGTGTTAAACACAGTCGGCTGCATTTGAAGACGCTTTATCACACATTTTGGAACGGGTCATTTCCCATGAGGCGGAATAACCCGAGAGACGATACACTGCTCTTGGACCGTTTGTTACAGAGTTTATTCTAGGGCTGAACTCGTCACCAGGTATTCGCTCTTGACCTCATAACGAAATATTAGGTTGGTGTTGATGACGCTGCAGAACTATTGAGGATATTGACTCAAGTCATCAGCCCGACCTTTCTGAGCATAATGATGTGCCAGAATGCTGACCGTAAGCTGCACGCCGGTGGCGAAGTTGCGGCCGTGAGTGGACAAGGCTGACGAATAAGGCGTGTTCCTTGACCCTCTGTCCTGTTGTGGGTCCAAGGTCGATTCCCCTCTCTTTACACTTCATTGCCTGCGGCTGATGGCTTACTATTTGAAAGCCTTCGTGCGCCTTCCCTCTGCTATACTCCTATCTCTGGGGCCTAGGTCTATAGTACACCTCGAGTCGCGCATGCAAGCACGCGCCGCCCAAAGATTCCTGCAGTATCGACTTACAGCAAGAGGCGGCAAGGGAGCGTCGATAACGATTGAGAGCCCTCTCGAGACCCCGGGCCTGCTGCCTACTTCACCACTTGGCACTTAGTCGACATCACCCCTAAGGCTCTGACGCCTTTCAGCTCTGCGGAGGCTTTACAAATTGTCCGTATGCGGCTCATCAACGTCCATACTGGGGTACTGGAGGAGTTTCATGGAGATATTCCCCAATACGCCATCCTCTCGCATACTTGGGGACTAGACCACGAGGAAATCTTGTTCCGAGACATACAAGATGGCCGTATACAAGAGCCAGGGCTCGGCACGGCCAAGTTCGACGGGTGCTGCAAACAAGCCAAAGCCGATGGTCTCGACTATGCCTGGATCGATACCTGCTGCATAGACAAGGCCAACTCCACCGAGTTGAGCGAAGCCATCAATTCCATGTTCGGCTGGTATCGAAGGGCCAAAATCTGTTACGCTATTCTCCAAGATGTACCCTCGAGAGACGACCCCGACTGGAAGTCCAAATTTCGTGCCAGTCGATGGTTCACACGGGGATGGACCCTACAGGAGCTTCTTGCTCCCAAAGATCTCGTGTTCTACAGCAGCGACTGGCATGCTCTGGGAACGAAACTCAAACTCTCGGACGTTATTGGGGAGATGACAGGTATACCTGCTCGATTTCTACTTGGGGCTTCAAACTTGCACGAGGCAAGCGTGGCGCAACGCATGTCTTGGGCTGCTCGGCGTAACACGAAAAGAAAAGAAGACATTGCTTATTCTCTGCTTGGAATCTTCGATTTGATGATACCGATGATCTATGGCGAGGGAGACCGGGCATTCATCCGGCTTCAAGAGAAAATCATAAGCAGAACGGCTGATGACTCGATCCTGGCATGGGGTTTGAGCCCAAATCACGGCGACGAACAACCTCAAAATCCTTCTCAAAGTTTTTTGGCTGTGCTCTAGCTGCCAGCCCTGCAGATTTTGTGGATTGTGGGAAGATCTCGTCTTGGGAGCATCGAAACCCCACGATAGAACAAGCAGGTATCTCTAGGGGTTACCTTCATCTACGGCTTCCGCTATACACCGACCGTCTCGGGAAGACATACGGCTTGCTGAACTGCCGTTTCGAGAATGGCAACAGAGACGCGCCTGTGGGTATTCCATTGTGCCGCGTTGCTCCTGGAGGAGATTCCGATGAATATATGAGACCAGCAGAAAGCATGGCAATTCCATTGTCCGAGACCGTCTCTGAGGTAACGCCTACATCAATTCGTACCCACGCAACACTCACCCCGCAAGAAGCTCGAATAAAAGATCGACGATATGGTTTTTCCCTCGAAAACACCCTTCATGGCGACTTGGAAATGACAGACGTGTATCCCAGCGAGCATTGGGAGCAAAACAGTCCTTTCATTGTTACCGGAATAGACTTCCAGCGCAATTCGATTCAACGGCATTGGACTAGGTTTCGCTACACCCGAAGCTGCTGTTACGACTTCGTACTTGCGTTGGAGGTTGAAGCATCCAAGCTGCAATCGGTGGCTCGGTGTCACGTCATGATCGCTTCCAGGGAAACGAGTTTGGACACAATAGCTAATGCGCATCTCATCGAGGACTACACATTTGGCAAGTCGAACGCTTGTAACGGTGTACTCAACGTACAAACGAAATTGATCGAAGAAGCACGCGGAGCGCATCCAATCTACGTTGTCAGAGTTCTCCCGCTGGCCAGCCGACCAGATGATACAATAGATGTGACTTCTGAGATAGATCTCCTCAACCAAGATCTGAATATCCAGGGTTTATTCCAAGAAAGTCAGAGAATCTCTCCTCGAATTGACGAACTGGCCGTAACCATCGAGGATCGGACGGTCGGTCTAAATCGCACAAAAGATCGGCTCAAAGTTGTGCAACAAAAGCTGGATCGGTTGCTAGCAGAAAAACAATCATTGACCGAAAATTTGAAGAAAGATACAGCAGAACTCGAACTTGTCACCATGGAAAAAAACCAACTTGCCGAAAAGGAGAAAAAGATTTGTGAAACGGTGTCTGTAGCCCAGAAATTGCACGTGTCCGCAGGGGAGAAGAGGTCTTCAAAATGGAAGGACTCGCTCATCAATTACCTGTCCGACGCCCCTTTCCAATCCAACAACACCGCCATCAACTCGATGCCTGATAAAACGCAGAGAGCATTCATGCACGCAATAGAGAACGGGAATACTCCTGCCATGGAGTTTCTTATTGCCCATCTCCCGGATCTCAACTTCGAAGATGCAAGCGGCAAAAGTGTCTTAAGGTTTGCAATCACACGAGGCAATAGTCTATTGGTTTCTTGGCTTCTTGAGAAGGGCGCTTGCGTGGAATCAAGAGATAGCCAAGGGGGTACACCCTTGACAACAGCAGCTCATCATGGATTTCTTGCGTCTGCCCTAATGCTGCTAGATGGAGGCGCAAATGTCAACACACCGACGGAGACACAACACACCCCATTGCACACGGCGATATTAGGGGATCATATAGAGGTCATGCGTCTACTCCTAGGTCGAGGTGCAAACATCGAAACCACCACAGCGGAGGGCTGGACACCGTTAGCCTACGCCGCCAAGCACGGAAGTGCTGAGGCTCTCCGCTTGCTCATCGACAACGGGGCGAACATCGAAGCAAAAACCAACAAAAACTGGACTCCCCTACTTCTGGCAGCCAGATACAACACACCTATGCATGTGCGCTTATTGGCATTTCAAGGTGCAAACATCGGAGCAAAAAGCAATTATGCGAACACTGCTTTACACCTAGCGGCTAAATATGGAACGACTGCATCTGTCAGCATCTTACTCGATCACGGAGCAAAGACTGAAGCAAGAAACAGCACATCAGAAGCATATACCGTGTTACTCTACGCAACCTCGTTTGGGACTGTAGAAACTATGCATGCGCTGCTCGATAAAGGAGCAGATATCAAAGCTGTCACAAAAACCGGCAAGACCGCATTGGTCAAAGCGGCAGGTTCAGGAAACATCGAGCATCTCAAGCTGTTGCTCGACCGAGGTGCCGAGATAGAATTTAGGTCCACCAATGGCTTTACTCCATTAGCGTGGGCAGCCGATGCAGGCAAAAAGGTGGAGGCGAAAGCACTCATAAGCCGAGGAGCCAACATCGAGTCAAAGGATTCGAGGGGTATGACACCTTTGTTATTAGCCGCTGCAGGAGGGCATACAAGCTTGGCTACATTGCTGGTCAAGAAAGCAGCCGAGATTGAGGCCAAGGACGACGACCTGGGCAGGACGGCTCTACATATTGCTGCCATGAATGACTACGTCGAAATCATCCAAGTCATCTTGGATAATGGGGCTGACATCGAGACGAGATCAAAGGCCGGGCACACTGCAATTTATTATTCTATCCGTTATGGACGTCATGCAGCGTTCCTACTCCTGCTCGAGAACGGCGCCAGCCTCGAAGTGAAGGGCCCGGGTGGTAAACTGCCACTACAGTACGCTCGATACATTGCTCAAAAATATGAGGATATTCAGGCCCTTCCGGAAATGAAAAAAATTATACAGCATCTTGAGAAGACAAAGGAGGCGCCTACGAGATCATCAGACCAACTAGGTCAACGGGGTAGTTTGGCTAGATCGACGAGGTAGGTAAGCGTTATTAATGTAAACAATGCGAATCTAGTCAAGTTATTTTCACTATCAAAGAGATCAAAGCGAGGTTATTACTGTCAAGAAGCTGAGGCAGTGGGGTATCGCGGCAATGGCCGCAGAAATCATAGTGAAATGAGTCCCCTTATAACCAGAAAATGGACCAATCAACCAGCAAGAATTCACAGGAATTTTTCAGTGACCAGCCAGAGGATCAATTGACTGTGAAATTTGCAGGATTTTCTATGGACACACAAGGGACTCACGCTTGCAATAAAATCAATGTAATCAACCATTTCTGCGGCTGTGTTAATAGAGAGCAAACCGTGGAGTACCGAAAAGAATGACATAATATCTCAGTAGCGTACGTGAGTGATATGATAATTGGCATCATGCTTACCTGAACGAAAAGCAACATGATCTGGCGTTGGATATAGAAGCGTCATTGCGACACCCAAAGGTAACCATGTCATGCCTCTGTTGTGGAACCGAATGACCAAGTCAGCAGCCTTGGCGTTGATCTGCCCGCTTTAGCGAAACCGGGATGCACGAGGCGCTGGCTTGCTGGCTGGGTGCCCGGTGGCGGTTATGGGTGTGGATGCGAACCTCATAGTTTCCCTCGGAAGAACTCATGAAAGGCTGAAGAGGGGTGGGCAGAGGGGTTGAACTTCTCATTGAAGACTTGTCTACACTCGTCACAGATTGATTGGGGCTACATCCGAGTTGGTCCAGAAGTGCTATCGACGATGGACATTGTAATCTGATATGATACATCTGATTTGGGATGTCAATCGGTCTGAATTGCGAAAGGAACCCGTCTCCGCTGCTTATCAAATCTGTGAAGGCACTAGCCCGCCCACGGCGTCTTGAACTCCTGAGAGGAGCCAGGCTCGGGCCTCAGCCGGCCCCACTCCACGGATCTGGCGATAGTTCTCCACATGTATCGGCCGTCCACTGCCGATTATTTAGCCACATTTACAAGCCACATGGAGCAAGCCTGTCGAGCATGGTACGTTGAACCTCAGGACAACGACTTAGGCTTCGAACAATTAACAACCAATCTGAAGTACACCTTGCGAGCTGTTATCAATGTAACGATATATGAAGTATCCTGGGATGTTTATGCTTCCTCAAGTGTACGTACCTCCATAACGCTAGCGATATTCCCACCATTAAGGCCGTCGTGTCCAATCGATAAGCTTTCATTTGCAACAAGTGGGGCACTCGTCTTGAGCTATCCAAATTTCAGCGCAACAGCTGCAAAAAGTCGAAGCTTCTTTCCGTTCACAATCCCAATCTGTGTCGCCACTCCGCGCAAAAAGTCAATCATGTTGACTGCAGGTGGTCTACGAAACGCCTGTCCGAGCTGTCGGGCTCGATTGCTGAGCTTGACAGCAAAAGGTCTGCCGGGCGCGCCTTCTACATGTCGGCCGGCTCGATCACGCTTTACGCAACAGAGCAGCCTAGCTACGCTCCGGTCATTAGACAAGCCATCCACCCGCAGAACATTCTCGACAACATCGGGGCAATCCAAAGACTCTTTGTCGAACCGAAATGAATCCGAAGGCCTCGCGCGCAATGCGGACATCGAGACGACAGTCAGAGAGGCAAAGCAGAGGTTTCGGGATACCCTGCCCAAAGGCTACCTCAGCGAGGAGGAGTACAGACTTTACGAGCGGTGGTACGGACCGCCGCTAAGAGAAACGTCACCGGACGATGTCGGCATAAAGTACCTGAATGACCGACACTCTGCTCGACTCCAAAGAGCCGGATCTGGTGGCCCGACTCTCTTCCGGCAGGTTGAGGGTGGCACGCTGCAAGAGGTGCAGTATGTTTCGAAAAAAACAGCTCAACCACGGAACGACGGCGAGGGAGAACCTACGCAGAACGAACCCCCTGCAGAGTTAACTGCAGATGCCGAAACCACCGAGAAACGGGTACCCGAAGGCGACGACAAATACATCAACATTGTGGCCAGGAACAAGAGAGAATATGACGCTCTCATGAAGCTGCAGAAAGACTTTGAAACCAACGCGCGCGCTGTGGAAGAGGCCGAGCGGGAACAGCTGGAAGAGGACGAAGTGCGGGATGAGGAACGGGAATTCGAGGAAGAGGAGGACGAGGAAGACTTCGACGAAGGCGAGGACGGTATTGCGGACCAGAGGACCTCGACACGTGCCGGCCGCTTACATCCGTTCACCAGGGAAGGCCATTTCTCCACGAACCCGAGTACTGTCAGCCTGCCGCATGTCGGTTACATCTCACCAGTCACAACCATGCTCGACAGAACAGACATCAAGCACGTGAAGGACGCTGCCGAGAAGGCGTTCGGAGGACCTGGTCTGCCATACTCCCCGGCCACGCCCGCGTCCAAGATGGGCTTGGAACAGCAGCCCGTTGGCATGGCCGCCTGGCAGCACAAGATGTCGGACATCGAGGCAGACGCCTTCGTTTCGACGTTCCTACCTCCTGCCTACGCATCCTCCATGGGCAGTCTGGTCGAGGTACGCAAGCGCCTGGGAACGGACTGGTTGCGCAAGCTGTTCGAAAAGCCAGGCGGTCCTCGCATCCTCGACGTCGGCGCTGGTGGTGCCGGGCTCTTGGCCTGGCAGGATATCACGCGCGCCGAGTGGGAGGCGATGCGATCTCGCGGAGAGGTCGAGGCCAAAAACCCTCCTGGAAAGCAGTCCGTGGTTGTCGGAGCTGACAAGCTGAGGAGCCGGGTCTCCAAGTTTCTGCATAACACGACATTCCTGCCCCGCCTCCCAGATTACGTTCACTCGGTCGACAATGCGCACTTGCAGCTCGATGCCAACGAGACCCCGCAGCCGCGGAAGATGTACGACGTCGTCATCGCGTCGCACTTGCTTCTCCCTGTCAAAGAAGGCCACAGACGCAAGGCGATCCTGAACAACATCTGGTCTCTGCTAAACCCCGTCGGTGGTGTTCTCATCGTCTTGGAAAAGGGCCAGCCCCGCGGCTTCGAAGCCGTGGCCGACATTCGCGAACGCCTGCTCAGCGAGTTCCTGATCCCACCGGGAGGGCAAGACCTCACGCAGAGCGAGGAGAGAAACCCCGCCTACGAAAGAGTCAAGGAACCCGGCATGATCATCGCACCTTGTACAAACCACCGTGGATGCCCCATGTACCATACTCCCGGAAAGAGCACCGGACGCAAGGACTTCTGCCACTTCAGCCAGCGTTTCGTCCGCCCGCCGTTCCTGCAGAAGATCATGGGCGCCACACAACGTAACCACGATGATGTCCAGTTCAGCTACATCGCCATCCAGCGTGGTGTGGCCGCAAAGGAGGGCCCGTTCGCCGGAGCGGAGGCCACGCAACGGGCCTTCGAGGGCTTTGAGAAATCCGAGACAGCCCCCGACATGCTCTCCCTCCCCCGCCAGATCCTCCCGCCCATCAAGCGGCGCGGCCATGTCACCCTTGACGTCTGCACGCCTAACGCGCAGATCGAGCGTTGGACGATCCCCAAGAGCTTTAGCAAGCAGGCGTACCACGATGCGCGCAAGGCGAAGTGGGGCGACCTGTGGGCTCTGGGTGCGAAGACTCGCAACCACCGCAACGTGCGTCTGGGCAGGCCCGAGGTTCTCGACGACGGTGGTGTTAGAGCGCAACGGGCCAAGGTGGCTATGAGCAAGAAGAAGAACATCATTGGTGTCGGCATCGATGAGACGGGTGTTGTCGGCTCGCAGGACGGCCAGGCCGCGCCGAGGCGGAAGGGCAGCAGGAAGGCGGCCCGTCAGGAAATGCTGAGGAAGTTGGCCAAAGAGGAAGAGGAGCAGTTGTAAGTTGAGATGTAACAACAGGGTCATGTAAAAAACAAACGGGCGGGGAAAGCATCAAATGGATTGTAACACCACCACAGCACCAACTAGAGTTTGGAAGAATGGGATTGGAGGCATATCACGGTGTGCCAAAAATGGCTCAGAGAAGAGCCACCATATCATGTCACAATACCACAACTCAATAATTTGACAATCTCGGTTCTTCACGTCAGAGGCAAAAAAAAAAACAAAAAAA
>JAIMZG010001589.1:0-13750 GCA_020466075.1 Colletotrichum coccodes
ACTGCATTCAGCAATTCCGAGATAGTAGTGTTGTAGTGTTTTGCATCCATCCATCCAGTCGTTTCCCGCGCAGTTTCAATAGTGGCCTAACAGCAACTTGACCTTATATTCTGGGCTAGAGCTGTAGTAAAGTAAGTAGACGAAAAGTGTTACCAGGCTATAAGAAAAGTGTATTATGAAGTATCAAAAGAGGCAAGGAAGTGGTATATAACTAGGAAATTACCTTTTGTAACTATCTACGAGACTGGTAAGCTGGTATGTTGCCTATGGTGGTTTTAGTAGTCTGAATAGCATCAAAGTGAACGAATGGGTGGTTTGCACGTATGGCCCGTGAGCACCCGCTGACGCGGGTGGAGGTCTCCGAAATCCCGTTAGTCAGTGGGTGCGGGGCAAGGGTAGTTCCTGGCACTAGGGGCGGACCGGCAGCTCTGGGTGAGGCCCATGGACTATATTCGCCCCTCATCTCTCTGCCGTCTCATCCCACCTGCAGACGCTGTGCAGTCTGATGATGTGAGACAAGGGCGTCGCACTACTGCGCCAGCGATAGAAAGCTAAAATGGGTTGTCACAGGACCGGTCAGCCAACGAGACTTCATCACAACGTTAGGTTCATGCTAGTCAAAGTCGAGATTGCCTCGTTTACATTCATCAGAGGTAAGTTCGCCGAGGTGCATGTTTCTAGATACTCACGGGGAGTTGACTGTAACAAGTTTGGTCTTTAGTTCCCTTTTAATGTTACCACAGCATTGATTCACTGGTTCCATTCAACTTTAATGTTATGCTGGCTGCTTTACTAACGTGCTGTCGGGTCACCCCAGGACGGCCTCAAAAGTCGGTTGACTCAAGCTCGTTAGCCAGAGGCATGTGGGAAGTAAGTTGCCTGATGAAACCTTTCAAATCGGTCAAGCGAGCTTAGCTCGTGGTTCTTAACTCATTAAAGGACATCGGGGCTTACTACCCGCGTGTCTCCCCGTCTTCACTTCCTCGTCAACCATTGATGACTACGCGACGGCAGATTTTAGCCCTTTCAAGTTGTTGATCAACATGGGAGTGTCATCAGTTCTGCGCCTGCTCGCGGGCCTCGTCGCATTCATCATCACCACAGCAGCCGTCAATATTCCTCAACCTGTCGGACCGGCTCATCAGGATATCCAGGGACCGATAGTTTGGGCCGCTTGCCCCGGCGATGTTCGACCCTTCACAGGAAACAACAACTCATTGGCTCTCCAATGCACCAACTTCTCGGTCCCGCTGAGTTATAATGAAAATGGCAGCCCCCAAGTGCAGTTGGGAATCGTCAAGTTGCCTGCACAAGGCAAGCGCATCGGGAACCTGTTCGTGAACCCAGGTGGGCCGGGAGGCGCAGCATCCAGTATGGTTCTCGGAATGGTCTCCAAACGACTGTACATCAGCGATGCAATAAGGCAATCATTTGACATAATCGGGATGGACCCTCGGGGCGTTGGCTTAAGCACGCCACAGAAATGCGACACGAATCTAGCAAACCAGCCGAGCGAGTTCGACGCGACCACACCGGAAGGGTTCCAAAAGCTTTTCAACTATAACAAAGCTATCGGCGAGTCTTGTCGAGCAATGACTGGTCCCGTGTTTGACAACATGGACACGGTCTCGGTAGCCAAAGATATGGAGGCTGTGCGCGTTGGTAAGTGTGATTTGTTTGTGCTGAGTTGTGACCTCTCTCTTTTCCTCTCCCCAGATGGACTGACTCTTCTGCAGCGATTGGGAATGAGCCAATGAACTACTTCGGAATATCATATGGAACCCAACTGGGTGCTCAATATGCTGCTCTCTTCCCGGGTACAATACGTGCCATGGCACTCGACGGGGTGTTGCAGCACACCGGCTCCTTTGCATCGAACATCATGACGCAGGCAACTTCGTTGGACGCAACCATCCAGGACTTCTTTCGATTTTGTGAAGCCAACGCCGAAAACTGCGGCGAAGGAGGCCAAAACATTAGACAGATCTGGAACAAGGCCCTCGAGGTGGCCGCCGGGGGAAATCTCAAGGCGGCTGAGTGTGATGGAACAATCAAGACGCGATGTGTTCCTGTAGCCACACCAAACAACGTTATCGGTACTGCTCGATCTACGCTGGAGTTCTCGAAGAACCGTAGGTTCTTCGCTGAAGCTCTCAAGCTTGCAGCTGCCGGCAATGGTTCTCTCTTCACTCCCGGCCTTCTTTCCGGTGACGTCTTCTCCAACTCTCAGGCGTTATCCATAACGAACGTGCAGTGTCAAGACGGCCATTTCTTTGCCGCAAAAGATCACATAGAGGTACAGCGAGTTGCGGACATGACTCGGACGTTTACGGTCACGCCCGGTATGGGAGAGTTCTGGCGTAGAGTCATCGACTGCACCGGGTATCCCGTCAAGATCACCAATCCGCGAACGGCCCTAAATATCAAGGACACGCAAAACCCTGTGCTATTGGTTCATTCCAGATTTGACCCTGCAACTAGCTTTGTATACGCGGCAGGTATGTTAGAAGAGTTTCAGAATGCAATATTGGTTCTTAGAGAGGGGTCGGGTCACACGAGTTATCTCATCAAGGGCGATGCATCACGGGTTGTGGATGATTATTTGATCAGCCTGAAAATTCCGTCGCCGGGAACAGTGGTGCAGAGTTAAGCTTGGGGAAGGGAGGGGGCCGAATCGTAGATATCTAAGAAAAAAGAAAAGCATTCAACCAGAACACAGGCCGTGGCCTTGCCAAGTAGACTTGCTGTGAACTGCAGATCGAGGAAGAGGGCTCGCTACACTTCAATAGACTAGGGGAAGTTACAAACCAATAGTAGATCATGACAAGACTTCGCTACATATTTAATCCAATGTTAGAACGGAGGGATACAGTAAAAGCCTGGGTCTAGCAGCGCACTATTACCTATTGTGCCATTGATAACGAAGCATTGGTCCCATATGGCTGTTTCTTCCTGAAGGTGGAAAAGCTTTGGTCGAAAATCAAGTGTTGGCCCTTGATAGCTCAAGCTATCTAGATGATCACCTACGGATAGTGGCTTTCCCTCAGAGCAGGCAATTACAAACGTGCGGAATACGATGAAGACGTGTGCCATTTTCTTTCCTTCTAAGTTCTAGAACTCCTTCTGGGGTAGATACCGCTGGAAAGAGGCTGTCTATCTATGCCAACACTTGATGGTATAACCACTACACTTGAATCATTTGGTGTCCCTGATAACAGCCTATCAACCCATTAGTCACCGTCATGGCATACAAAACTCCGTTTGAGAAAATGGCACAAAGATAAATATTATTGCTTGGTGCGTAACACAACATGATTCCATGAACAAAGTGGTATGGTTTTTATTTGGTTCTTTCCGGTTAACAAACAGACAGAAAGCAAAAGACACGGCATGAACTAAGAGCTAAATCTTTACATCCCGACAAATATGTTCATTGCAAGACAAGCCGTCCGCAACGCAGGCACTACACCGACATCAGAACGACTTCTATAGGGGCAACCAAGCATTCAAACACTACTTAAGTTGCGCTGATGGGAGGCGCTCGGAGAACCCATTCGCCGATCATCTTGATAGTCTTCTGCGTCTTGATTTCGGCGTCTTCAATTAGGACTGGGTCGCGAACAATCCCGGCCAAATGCTGATCGAACCCGTGGACGGTATCAGGTACCAGAAGCCATCTGTAGACGCTTCCGTCGGCATTCGACACCTCGAAGTGGAACCTCTCGTCGTCAAGAATGAGCTCTCCCTTTCCTACAGTCTCCTCTTTTCCGACGGTGTCTGGCGGCGGTGGGCGATCGGCAAGGCGATGAATGAGTCTCTGGCCTTCGTGTGCAAGCATATCAAGCTCGCAGCCGATGACAAAAACTCGCTTCGGCAAGGCGTCCTTGGGCGCGTAACAAGGGCTCAGGAGAGGATTACGACTGCTCTCACCCGAGATCTTGTAAGCCCAGTCAAACGTCGGCGCCATGCCCATTAGGAAGTCTCTATCTTTGGCACGGAACCCGCCCAGATCAGGCTTGTATCGCCGCGATGGAGTCTTTTCCTCTCCTGTAAGGGAGAGATCAGTCACAGGATAAAGCGAAACGATGCAAGTCAGATGCTTCCTGACACTTTCCAGCTGCGAGACTGCCAGAGTCAGATTGCCGCCTGCGGACCAGCCGAGCAGAGCTATCCTGGTACGGTCCATTGGAAGCGAGTCATCATTCAGCGCGGCGAGAAACAGCTCTTCGCAGTCATGAATCGGCTTTGGGAAAGGGTTGGCCGGCGCCTTGCCGTAGTTGAGGCCAATGACAACTGAATGATGCAGCGAGGCATACGTCTGGTTCCAGTCGTCGTTGTCATTAGGAGTGCCGAGCACGAATCCGCCGCCATGGATAGTGAAGAGAACGGGCAGCTTGTCTTTGGACGTCTTGTCAAAGCACTTTGGGAAGAAAATTCTGGAAAAGATGTCAGCCTCAGCGCCAAGGCCAGCGAAGGATCTGATGAGGCGTACCTGACCGGAAGATACGGTCTGCACTCGTACGTCTTCACGATTTCGGGTCGATTCTCGGACGGGATGATTTGTGCTTTGACATCGCGGACGAAGAGCGCGGGCTTGACCACAAGATTTTGGATCGCGAAGGCGGTAGCACCGTGCCTTAGTTTTGACAGGAGCGGCTGCTCAGGAATGCGATAGGCATCGTCTGTGGTGTTCTGATCTTCGGCCATTATCGAGTGCGATGTCGAGTCCAGTTGAGCTGAGTTGCTTGGATGCAGGATGCAGGGTGCAACGCTCGTGTGTTGCGCGGATGCTCGGTGGACACGCGGGCGGGGTTGAGATGGGCATGGGAGTTGCTCGGTAGTTGTATTCATATGCACCTCGGTTTCGCAAACGGGGCACCTATGGCGAGGTTCAAGCCGAGTACGAAACAGGTACGAAACGACCTTTGACGGGTCACACTACGGTAAATGTTGAGGCCGTCATGCTCCGGAAACATCGGGAAAAAGGATTGTTATTAGACAGCTACTGAGAACGGCCAAGTTGACACATCGAGGCCTCGGTCATAGCTGGAAAGCTGTCGATTGCAATGAGGCTCAGCTTCTGCGTTTTCCTTAAAGATATGAGGGCCCCTGTCGCCGATTCCTTCATCATGGCAAATTGTGCCCGTTCTCGAGAGGCGAAATTGCACAGCCGAGGCATAGCGTGTACGCACGCACGTACTGTCTTTTTGTCTCCAGATGATTGATCATCGTCTGTGCGAAGCTGCGAGCTGTTGCCATTGAGTAGCTTACCTCTATAGGAACTTTGTAGGAGGTTCGTGCGAGCTTCAAGTTAGAGTGAGAAATTCGCCTTTTGAGCAGGGGGGCAACTTATTGGCCTCAATGCGCTGCGCCTCTCTTGTCTGTTCTCGAGGACACGTGAGTATCCCTTGCTGCTGAGAAGATGTTAGCACCAACCCACCGCCGACTGTTGCAAAATTTACTGGCTGGAATGGATACGGCCGCCCACGGCTTAAACAGCGAAGGGCGTGCTCCCACCGGCACGAAGAAGGACGAGTTCTGTAGAATTAAGTAACAAAGCCGCTAACTCGTTGGCGAACCCTATCAGGCAATGAACACAAGCGAATTTTTTTTTTTGAAGTTTTTTAGCAGGCCAGACAGTGACGCAAGTCAGGTAGTTCATGGATACTAGCATGACTGATGAAAATGAGCTTTTCTCTTTTCCAGCACCGTGGGTTGGTGTGTTGGCTTGCCCGATTGATAAATTCACCTACAAATGTATTGCGTCTAGATTCGAACAAGTTTCCCGCAATATCCCTGTATCTGAAAACTTCTATTTGAAGACTGACAAGCGGCAGATATTTGGCGAAGTGAGTGTAATAAGTTCTTCAATTCCCAGAAATGGCGATGTTCAACTCTAGTTGGACGCGCTTTCCCGGTCAAAGTTGAATGGACGCAACCCGAAATCTACATCGCGCCTTCGTCCTCCTCCTCCTCCTCCTCCAGTTCTCACTTCAAGGTGACAAGTTTTCATCCTTTCCTTGTTTTAGCAAAACATCTCGTCCCTCGAAACTCAAAATTTCCGCCTTTTTCGTCTCGCACCAAACGACTTAAGCTACGTCTCACGGGATTCAGTTTACTGGTCTGCCATATTTTTCCCGTTGATACAACCGCTGCTTTCTCACCGAGTCTACTTGTTACACCCCGAAGCTCGAGAACTCTCGTGAAAATGCCTGCCGCACAGATTGTGAGCATCAACACGTAAGAAAACCCAATGCACTTCATTCGTGTTCTGTGGACATAGCTGAACAGAATTCAAGGATCCTCAAGTCGAGGCTGGTTCAGTTCATCGTCGGCCCTGGGAGACAGAGCTACTGGGTCCACGAGACCGCTCCTGCTACCATCTCCGCATCATTTACGGATTTGATGGCTACGTAAACGTATGAGCAAGACTCTGCTAGTTGGGTTGCAGAGCAGAAGCGGATTGTAATCCAGCAGGACGTCCACCCCAAGGTCTTCAAAATTCTGCTTGAATATGTCTTCCAACGCAAGTACACAGGTCCCGCCCTCAAATTCGACCTCGATGGGAAGAACACGAGCGACGAGCGATCTTGTGTGGCCGAGGAAGTGGCCAAGGGAGGCAAACTCCCACAAGCGCCAATGTTCTTCAGATTCGCCGAAAGGTTCCAGAACGCTGCCATCAAAGGCTACAAAGACACTAAAGCAGCATCGTCTGAGGAACATCTTGAAGATTTCAAGAAGCAGGGCTTCGAAACATTACGAAGTCTTTGAGCGTCGTCCGGATATCCTGAACTTCGCACACAAGTACAAGGTTGACGGATTGGAAGAAATGGCAGCACAAAGACTGCGACTATATTTGCTCTTCACTCCTCTCCATGGAAAAGTTCTTTAACGGCATTTGTGATCGCAAAGTCAAAGCCTATAAAAAGCGCAATCAAGGACTCGGTCGACACATCATCTACGATTCCATCATCGCCAATTTTGAATGGGCTCGGATGCAAGTAGTTGGGTATGTAAACCTCATCATGAAAGGCCCCATGTTCGCCTTCTACTCCCCCGAGCACTTACCGACAGCGAGCCTCGCGGTTTTTGATCAGCAATCATCACTGCCAAAAGCCTTATTGCGACCATCGGAACGGCAACCATACCACGGACACATGGTATATAAGGACTGAATCCCGGAAAATCGGTTAGAAGACAATGAAGTGGACGGGGCACTCTGGAAGTCAAAGAATGATGAAAGGTATGCTGGCCAAAGCTATCGACATGCTTCGTGGGAAGGAACGGAGGAATAAAGAAAGGGGTATCTGAAGTGAACCCGACATTCCTTAGTAGACCGCGTTATATAGCTAGAGACTCGAACCCTTCTTTTGGAATTTAGAATCAACCACTCAGGCCATGTACAGCGAGCCAGGTAAGCCTATAAGAACCTGCACGCTTGGAAAAGCATAACGGAGAAAGAAGAGAATTCAGATGGAACAACGATTTCAGTCTTCAGATACGCCATCCCCCACCGAGATTATTCCCGGTCCAACTTCGCCGACACCGGCACACTCACCCCATATTTCCTCCGCGGCCCTTTCCATTTTTTTACCTTGCCCAAACCGAAGCCGGGCAACTACCGCAAGACCGAAGAAGATAAGAAAAGGCGCTAACGCATTCCCACCTACGCCGTCGTGGGGCCTTTGCGGGGATGCGCATGGCGACGGCTTCAAACCCCCGTGCGATGTTATCCAGCGTCCCGAATGGTTGGGATCAGGGCTCGTGGCTCCCCGCTCTTCCCTCGGCCATCCTTATCTCTCACGAGAGGGTTGGTTTATTGTGTTATCTGCTGCAAATAAAGGATAAATATGAATTGAGTCTCCAGCGATATAAAGTCATGTCCTTGTGGGATCCCAAATCGAGAGCTTTTGTTGCACAAGTTTAAGTCCACCAACAATCACCATGCTCCGCTCAGCTATTTTCCAGGCATTGGCTGCAATCAGCGCTTGCTCGGCGCATTTCGTTATTTCAAACGATGACCAGGACATGTCCGGTCTTACGGTCAACTCCATCCCTGCCGCGAAGAGAGTAGAGTACATGAGAAGGGTCAACAGAGCTACCCCGTGATCCAGGTTGTGCACGGATTCCTGACAGTGTCTCAGGCAAACGAGGCGTTATTCCGACAAAGCGGGCCGTAGGTTCCTTAAGCCCTTGGCTCTTTGCATCTCGGTCGTACGAGACTAACTTACGTTGCCTCCCAGTTGCCCTTTTGCTGCATTTGGCGCCATCATCGTCAACCATACCAGCGATGAAGTTGTCTGCGAGGGTGCAAACTTTAGGACTGGAGATCCCACAAGTACGTGACGCGAGCAAGATTGTTATATTGTCTGACGAGTTTGCAGTTCACGGAGAAATATCAGCCATCAACGCGTGCACTGCCAAATTCGCCGAGCAAGGCATGACGCCTTCGTAAGACCCCCGACAACGCCGCAAGGGCCTGGTACTCACCACGACTTCTTGACAGTGAAATCTACGCCGCATGGGGAGACCTCTCCATATACACGAACGCTGAATCATGCCCAATGGTAAGATCCTCAGAGCCGAGGTCAGTCTGACAACTGACATGTTCCAGTGCGCGAGTGCCATTCGTTGGGCAGGCTTCAAAGGTGAGTTGAAACCCCGTTGAACGACTCTGAGACCAAACTTCATCCCGCCTCGGAGGCTGAACTACATCTCATCAGAATACGTTTATGGCACCACGATCCAGCACAGCTACAACGCCGGTTGGGGCGTGATGACTCTCAGCAGCGTAATACCTCCAATCTCTGGCCTGTTAGTCGAGAGTTTCGCTGACACCGACCTTACAGTACGACGTCTTCCAGCAGTCTCGCCAGCTACCCGGGTACCAGACCGTCATGGTTGGACAGATCTTGACCAACGAGACTGATCCGCTGTTCTCGTGGCAGTATAACTCAAGCGCGCCTTGCCCGAACGAATGCTTCCGGGTTCCTAGCGCGGCTAGGGGTGGAACGACATGTTCCAACGTCACTGTGTCCCGAAGGGACTACGAAGCTCTGTGAAGAGTATATGAGCTAAAGGTGGAAAGCAAAACAATTTCCTTCGGCTTAATGGACTCGCAAATCCGTAGAAAGCCTTAGGGTAGAGCCGTAGTTCAACAGCAGTAGCCCGGAAGCTGTGAGTGATACAGGACCACCCTTTGTGGGAAACTTCATTTAGACAGGTTTACCACATTGAATCCATGTCGTGAAATCAGTTAGCAGAGCTATCGTGCACGAAAATTCAGCGCTGTGGTGTATCAATGCAGATCATGTGTTGATTCCTGAACGCTGTGCAAGGGAAATGAGATCGTTCGTGCAGTGTCTAACGTGTAAATAGAGGTAAGACCTGAACTCACAGCTCCCATGCAAATGCAACCCCTTATATGCGTTCTGTATATTTTGGCCTTAATACGAAAATGGCATGATCCTCTTGCTTATGTAACAAAACACCATCTCAAAATAGATGGACGTGGTCTTTTTTTTGGCTTTCATACGAAGGAGCTCGACTAGCGCCAGGTTTGAAATGATGTGAAGAAGCAACCCCCATGTAAGCTTGAGGATGGAGCTGTTGCTTGTCTGTCAGTTTGGAAGTGGATTCAAGCAAACCCTCCGCGTGGATCATTCCTCCCGGTACCAGAGTACGCCATGAGGCAGTGATGCAGGGAAAGTAGCTATGTAGAACACTACTATTGAACCGTTTCCCCTCGATCTTGTTTTTAAGCAAAAACAGGCTTTGGATCGTCTAGAATGACATCAATAACCTTGTGGTCGTCGTACGTAGCAACAGTGCGCTCGCACAAGGCCGCAACGCGCTCTTTGGTTTGTAAGCCGTCAGGACAGATGAGCCAGATGACATTCGTCATAAAGGCCCGGCGGTACTCTGTCATGACCTCCGGATCATTGTGGCGGTCGAACTTGGGGCCCGAGACGGTGCAGCGCCTCGAGATAGTGGTCGAGGATCTCCATCTCGTGGGCGCGGCGGTCCTCGACGCTCAGCATGGCCGTTACATGGTAGACGATATCGTGGAAGCACGAGCCGAAATGGAAGGCCGACCAGTCCAGGAACCCAATGTGGCCGTCCCTAGTGAAGTAGACGTTGCCGATGTGCGTGTCGCCGTGCAACAGCGTGCGGAACCGGGGGTTGCGCTCGGCATAGTACCGGTCAAGCGCCTCGTTGCAACGCTTACCGTCCATCAAGTACTCGGGCAGCTGCGGCCGGCCTGGAGTCCGCACCACCTCGTCCCACGTCGTGCACATGAACTTCATGGCTGGGTCGTAATTGTTCCAGATCCCTGTCGGAATGGCAGCCGTCAGCATGTGTAAGTCGGGCAAACGCATTACAAGAAAAGAGGTGTGTTGCCGAGGGATTGTGGGGGCGGGAAGAAAAGAGGAGAGGCGGGGTTTTCTCACAAGGATGGTCCTCCTGGCTCTGGCCCCAGTACTGCGCATGCAGACCTGCCAACTGCTCGACACCGTTCTTGACCTTCTCGACCGGGTACGAGGCGACCTCGGCCGGAAAGGTGCAACCCTCTTCGACCAGGTCGCTCATGACGGCGATGCCTTGCTTCTCGCTCGTTCCGCTCCACCAACCCTTGGGGTAGATCATGTTCTTGATGTGGGGTGCCACCTTTGAGAAGAAGTCCGCCTCGCGCTGAGCCAAGCTGACGGTCCACGGTTGTGCCTCGATCATCTCGGGGCTGAAGACACCCTTGATGCAAACGTGCGTCGACCTATCCGCGTCGCTGCTCTCATTCTCGTAAGTGATGGTGTAGAACAGCTTGCTGCCCGTACCCCAGATGTTTCGCGTGTTCTTGATGGACTTGATTTCATGCCCGAGTCTTGATCCCAGCCACTCAGGAGTAATGTCCGTGGGGAGGGCGGGAAGCTGCTCGCCTGTTGTTCGAGACATATTTTGATATATTGCGTCGTTCTGGTGGTTGCTGATGGATAGAATGGAAGTTGTTAATCACCACGCAGACGCCGGAGGCAGAGGTAAGCCTGCCCATCTTTATATGAGTTTTGGCTAGGCTGGGCACTGTCAGATCGCTGCCTTGGCATTATCACAATCTTCTTCTTCTCTCATTGAATTGGAAAACAGCGCAACGGTGATTTGATATTTAAATTCCGGGTGTCTGTTTGTTACCAACTTTGTTTACTTCCTCTAACTTTGCCGCTATATGAACACCTAAATTCTCCCTGCTCTACTTTCCCTTAATGTTAGATTTATTGTTCACTTCCATTCCTTTACGAAGGCATTGTATTATTTTCCCGGAAATACTACAAACTATCTTCTTGTTAGACCCGAAACATGGTGGTCAGCATATTACCTAAAACGACCCCTCGTGGGGCGCAGCGGCTGGAGACGGTCAGGGCTTATCAGACAATGATCGGAGCGGAAGAACTGGGGAAAGTCAGGTGGAGTTAATGCAAGGTCCGATCACTACGACATTCTGAACGTCGCGCGCGACTTTCGACATACAAGACTTGGCGTAGGTGACCATATCTAGGCCCCCGCTCAGGCTCCATCACCATCAGCTAAGGTTGACCCGAAGCCCAGGGTGGCCCAGACCAGTTCAGGACAAAGCAGCTTGCTTTCTTTCGGGAGGAAGGAACAGCAAATCTCGGAAGTCGGTTTCGTGGTCGTGCATGACCGTTTCATACCTCAATAACTAGTATCTTCTGCACGAGGTCTAGGTAGCCCGCAACCACGTGGGGCAGACCATGTCTGCCGTGCACTCAACATTCTTATGCAGAAAATCGCAGAGACGTACTTTCTCACAGTCGTTTGTGTGGTGCCACTCGGGTCAAGCAGCTGTCGATAGGACGGCACTCGAGGATGGCCTTGTGCATCTTCTTCCCCATGTACTGAAACCACGACGTCAGCAGGAATACCCGGCATCTCATGAGAAGAAAACTTTTGGTGCAGTCTAAGGAATGGTACTTCTTCTGCGTAAAGAGCTTGGGGGTGGTCACCGCGGAAGACGACGTCCATAGGCACTTTGGAGTCCACCCACAACTTCGGCTCCGTGTGCCAGGAGAAGCCTGTACGGTTCAGGAAGTCCTTGAACATGTCCTTACCATAGCACTTGAGTCTCGCCAGACCCAGCCCATGGGGTCGGTCAAAGACGGACCCTTGGCACGAGCCTCTTCGACGGAGTTGCTAGAGCTGCAGTCGCCCTATTCGACGCTGAAGTTCGATGCCAAGTGGTGAATGACTAGGGAGTTGTAGACGATATAAGAGACACACAGAAGAATATTAGTGATGAATAAGTCGACTTCGCGCAGGCAAAACCTACTAGACAGCCGCTATGGTTCTGGCCCTTCCATCCATGGTCCCTGGTGGCCATGTTCGCGTGTACATCTCTCTTAATCGGAATGATGCTGGATAGATATGGTTTTACGGAACCACAGAAACTTGGGAGTTTTGAAACCGGGTATCATACAGACTTCGGTGGGTTTGATCATCATCGCGCTTCAGTTTGCTCTGATTGATGTGCCTTCTCGAGAGCGGGTTCGAGCTAGCCAGCACCGGTTCAAGGGCTCGCCATCATTGGCCAAGTAAGGAAGACTCCATGTGCCTATCCCCGATCTTGTGCTCTTTGTAGGAGACCCCGTAATGGACCAAGAGAATGGCCACAATTGGGATAACCTGACCAGATGTCCATGTCTTTTCTTTCAGTCTATAATGATGTTTTTGGTCTGTTTTCGGAGCTTAATGCAATTCAAGGGATAAATCGTGCTGACTGATCATGGGTATGTCGCTATATCCTGATTACCGAAGATAAGGCGGTCTCATCGTGGGGAGACGATGTTCATAAATATTGGGATCACTGAAGGGAGGCTATGTCGCAGGGTGTGTGATTTGTCGCCAGGCGGACGTCTGAGCTTACAATTATGGAGTCTTGTCCTCTTTCACACCCTGCATTCCCTGGTATATGACATGTGTCGCCTCGTTCTCATATTCACACTGATGAGGGAACTACCGTAACAGACCAATCTTTGGGATGCATTAAACCCCAAGTAATACGGCGCGCACGAGCACGCGCACGAGACCATAAGCCACGAGCAGACTAGTATGCTCTACCAAGCGCACTGCATTGAGCAGATAAGACGGTACATTATGTGACAAGGGGGATATGACGCCCTTACCAACCAAGTACCATTCGTCGCTCGGCAGATACTATGTCAATTCTGACGTGAAGCACACACGCAGAGATTCAAAGCTTCTCATGACTGAGTCTAGAACAGATATGAAGGCTCAGGCGCCGTGCAACCGGTTTCGGCTGAAAGGGATTACCTCCGGTGAAGAGCGAGAGGCTTTGGGGTTCTTCTTTTTGTCTAGGATGCACTACAACATACAATCTTCTGCCGAGTCATCATTTATAGAAGAAAGAATATTATATACTCCGGAAAATACAACAAGTTGTCGCAGGATAAATGTAACGCTATCACGATATTCTGCCACGCGCGACCGCCTTCCTAAGCGAGGCTCGTGTAGGGCGACGAATCGCCCTACACAAAGGGAACAGTTGTTGAGGCGAATGGGCACTTCGTGACCCGTGGAAATCACTCCGAAATCGCGGTGGAAAGAAAATCCAAGCGGCAGGAAATCGCCCTACTTTACAAGTGATTTCACGAATCAATAACTAGGATTTCCCTAGGATTTCACTGGACTATTGCCGGCAAGGGAAATGTGGAAAAGGGGCTTT
>JAIMZG010001590.1:0-17465 GCA_020466075.1 Colletotrichum coccodes
CCCCCCCCCCCCAATGTCGACTACTCATGAGTTATACGGGACAATTCAGGTTTTCAAAATCAGACTTTTCAAAAACCGGCGGATCATCACTCGGTTGCTTCTTCAATCATGGTAAAGCATGGCAATCGCGGCTCAGAAGCTCGACTATTGGCTGCTCGTTGCGTTGAATTGTCCGCGCGGGTTTGCTGATCTCGATGGCTATATCATGCGGCTAGGACTCCACACCTAAACGCAGGCCGCAGCATGTCCTGCCACGTCTGCCGGCAGGACGTCTCGATGCGCGGCGCAAGATGCCGATGGCTGACCAGGTTGCATATTCCCATTCTCCGTAGTGCCTGTCGGTAATCTCAAGTCTACGACCCTCCCGTCCGCTTCGACCGAAAGAACCCGCTCAACGCCCCCATCAGTTGAGGCAGCCCTTTTTCGTGGCTGTCGCCGTTCATGCCACCGCGAATCCACCCAGGAAGTTTCCCCCGAATTCTATCCGTTCCATACCTGCGATCTACAAGCACGATGGCCGCATAGTCTCCCTGATGCCGGATGGCCCGACCGATACTCTGGTTGACGGCCCTCATACACGCGTTCTCGTAAAAGTCCCTTGCCGCCTGTTTAGCGACCGCCAGCGCACCCTCCCTCGACATATTCGTAGCCCCCGCCGAGTCCGTCAACCGCTGGACGGTTGTATTCTCGATGTATTCCGTCTTGGCCCTCCACTCGGGAGAGTTGATGTTTGGGTACGGCAGGCCCACGATGATAACGCAGCGACCCAGACGGTCGGAGAAGTTGATGCCCTCGCTCATCTTGCCGCCGACGACGCTCAGGAGCAGGGCACCACGAGGTCCGGATGCTGCCCCCTGTTTCGACTCGCCCTTGTCACCTAGGATGGCCTGGCTGTACGCTTCCAAAACCTCGTCGCTGGAGCCGCCGCGGGTCTCGCTGAAGACCTCCTTTCTCTGCTGAAGACGGTCCCAAAGCGATTGGGCGCCTCTCGAAGTCTGACCTTGCCCCGCCGAGTCACCTTTCCACGCCGTAACCACTTCTTCCAGGTATCCGTAACTAGGAAAGAAGACGACGATGCCGTCGGGGACGACATTACACATGTTATAGATGGCTATACCAAGGTTGTTTTTCATGGCCACGTCGCTCCTGCGTTGAAAGCTGAACTCGAAGGTCGAGTGGATGTCTCGACTACTTTCGGGTTGTGATCCTGCCAAGGTCCACACGCAGAGATTCGACGGCGGGATAACGTGGCCGCAGCTGAGTGTCGTGAGCTTTGAATCTGGAAGATATGGGAAAAGATGCGACTTGTAGTCGTCAAATGGAGACATGGTGCCACCTGCGAGAATGACGGCCCTGGCGCTTGTAGCGATTGACGAGAACGCGTGGGTTGGAGACAGTAAAAGGTACGAGAGCTGGATGTCTGGCGGGCTGGTGGCCATCTTCTCGTAGAATATTCGTCCCTCGGAGCTGAGGTTGGTGAGGGAGACAAGGAAGGAAGACAGGATGTGGAGGACTGGCGTAGATGACCTTGGAGGCGCCCTGCCATGGCTGGCATCAGCCGCTTCCTCTTCAACGTGTGCCACGTAGCTCTCGATCTTGTATGCCAGCTTCGACTCTTGGATGTACTGGATCAACCTGAATAAGTTGATCTGATCCACGCCCTTGCAGCGGAGGAGCACCTTGGAGTCCACGATGCCCTGCGGGCTCTGCGGACAGTCAGCCAACGAAAGGCTGCGAGCAAGCGCAGTAGCATACCTTGAGCTTCGATTGCCCGTCCATCCACTCGCTGAGGCCTTCAACAACTCTGCCTACCTGTCCGACCATGACCCGATTCTCTCCCTTCAACTTCTTCCCGAACCTCTTGACGTAGACGCCAAGCATCTGCCGCGCCCGTCTCAGCTCGCTCAATTTTACCTCGGACGCATAGACATTGGCAACCGCGTCCATGATGTTGTGCGCCTCGTCGACGATGACAACGTTGCCCTCTAGCTTGATGCCCAGGGCGTCTCTTGCGTTCTTCTGCAGAAGCAAGGGGTACGGTAGGGTAATGATCTCGGCGCCTGCGATTGCCGCTCGTGAAGCATAGTACGGGCATACCGACAGCTTTTTGCCGAGATGGTACAGATCCTCGATGTCTGGCAGGGTGGCATGGGCCGTATCCCTGAATCGGTGAGTCTGGGTTACGTTGTCCTCCTTCAACGTGTAAGGGCACTTGTCTTTGGATTTCGGTTTTTGGAGTTCTGAGCACCGGTCATTGATGGCGGAAAGAGTGCCTAGGCGTGCCACTGACGGGTTGATGCAGAGTTTTTGCCGGGATGATAGAGGCAAATGCTTGACTGGCTCTTTGGCAGAGATTCTGTCTTCACTTTGACCTTGACCTTGCACAATCGACGACGGCATGGACGACGGGAACGACGGCCGCCGCAGTTCATGGATGAATTGTGTGAGTTGCGAATGCGTTCTTGACGTGTAGTATATCTGACCGAAATCACGTTACCAATATGCCCAGCAGCAACAGGGGCTCTGCACACCTTGATTCCGTCCGCGACCTTGTCCTCCTCTTGCTCTGCTTTGAGAGATCCCAGGCCAAACCTCGTCAGAATGTCTTTGGTTTCTTTGCTGAGACCGCTCATGGCGTCTCCTTCGTCTGCTCCAGACGCGTCTGGCTCATCGAGCAGCCACTCATCGTCCTCTTCAGTGAGGTTACGGGACTTTGAATTTGTTGGTCCATCATCGAAACGACGTCGCTTGGTGCTGCGGACCTCGAGGGCTTTCTCCTTTTGGCGGATTTGCTCCAGCTTCATCTCTCGCTCCTCCCAAGTACGTGCCAGCTCCGCTCTCTTGCGCCGCAGCATCTGTTCAACGATCCAGTCCGGCTCATCCTTAAAATCGGCCATATTGACTTTCAGAGATGCCTCGTGCTCCTCGACACGCTGGTTCCGGAGCCATGTCAATGAGGCGCATATGAGCGAGAGGGATTTGCCCTGGGAAGCGGTCAGCATGTGCACACAGCTGCAGTTAGTTCTCATTCATTCTCACCGTGCCCGTTGGGCTCTCGAGGATGCCGACCTGACCATTACCACGCTGTAGCACGCCATAGGCAGCTTTCATGAAATCAGTTTGCACATCGTAAGGCGTGTAAGGGTGGTTGAAATCAACTCCATCCGGCACAGGCAAGTCCGTACCGCCAGCTGTGTCATTCGCCATGATGAACAAGGCAAATGAAGTTTGATAAAATGCCTGATTCACTGCTTGGTCATCAGATCCCGATCATGAGCTTGCTAAGTATCAACATTCGCATGTCTTGGTAGGTGGGGCCCCTATTGCCAGGGGTGATGCAGCTAGAGGTCTGCAGTGTTTGTGTGAAGTGGAGAAACATAGACCAGCTTTCGACCTCACCTCGGTGAGAGTATAGCACAAGCGGTCTAAGCTGTCGGTCAAGGTGGTAATGCTGAGTCGGGGCTTGGGCCCAGTCCGGACAGGAGTGGAGCCAGGAAAGTACGGCTGGCTTACCAAAGAGACCAAACGGGGGATGGAAGCACGGACCAGGTAGGGCTTGCCCTCTGACCCGCTTAGCAATTCTCCGAAGTTACGCCGGCGCGCAAACCACCCTCACAAATTTCAATCTTCTCGCAGGCTTTTGCGAAAGATTCCCTCAGCGATACTAACCCCAAGTCGACCACCCAACAGCCGTCGCCATGCCTACCCGATTCTCGCGCACCCGCAAGCAGTACGTCTTACAATCCCGCTCCGCTCCGATTCAATAATTCAGTTCTCGTCCTCGCGGCGGCGCGCGCTCGCCCATTCGGCCATTGCGAGTTGGGCGGTGTCGCCGTCCGTCGATTGGAATGGAATCGTGAACAATGTTGTTTGCAGGCGCGGCGGCAGAGGGGGACAGCATGTTGAAAACAAGGGCGTCAACACTGCTTCCCCAGTAAAAAGAAGGACACCGTCCAAATCACTGTCCTGGCCTCGAAAGAGAGCAGGCGGTGATGGGACGGATACCATCAACTCTGCCGTCTGCGATCCTGGGAGAAATGTCTTCGTTTCCAAATGTACCCGGAAGCTGACTTTCTCTTTCTCTTCGCAGCCGCGGACACGTCTCCGCCGGTCACGGACGTGTTGGCAAGCACCGCAAGCATCCCGGTGGTCGTGGTCTGGCCGGTGGTCAGCACCACCACCGCACTAACCTCGACAAGTACCATCCCGGTAGGTCATGCTCTGTTCTCACCAGAGACTCTCATTATCTAACAGTTGCCTAGGTTACTTCGGTAAGGTCGGTATGCGCTACTTCCACAAGCAGCAGAAGTATGTATTATCCGCGCCCGACTGGAATAAGGCTCTCGGCTGTGCTCTGCGACTTTTTGGTTCGGAAGAGTTCGACGTCACCGACAATTTCATGATTCTACCTCGGACAGGAGACTGAAGACGACGACTGTCAACTTTTGAGGGCTATGGTCAACTCCGCACCCCGATGATGGGCCCTCTCATGGCCCCCGCCATTACGATCGCAGAGCACATCGCAGAGCCACACCAGAGGATCCCTCCGATCATGCCCCGTACTAACCCTTAATAGCCACTTCTGGAAGCCCGTCATCAACCTGGACAAGCTCTGGACCCTCGTCCCCGCTGAGAAGCGCGAGGAGTACCTCGCCGGCAAGGGCGACAAGGTCCCCGTCATCGACCTCCTCCCCTTCGGCTACTCCAAGGTCCTCGGCAAGGGTCGCCTCCCTGAGGTCCCCATTGTCGTCAAGGCCCGCTGGGTCTCCAAGCTGGTACGTCTCCCCGTCTAACCCCCCTGTGAGCCGCTTGCTAACCCAATATGCAGGCTGAGAAGAAGATCACTGAGGCCGGTGGTGTCGTTGAGCTCGTCGCATAAATTCGGACAACACCTCTCGGAGGGTTCCGCACATTACAAAACGATGAATGTAGCTTGGGAATGATTGGCCATGCAGCCACTGAATGAGCGGGCGGCGAACCGCGAACATCTTTCACCATCCAGTTACTCTTGGCAGGGGAAGCATGGAAAAAGGTCTATACGGGAACGGTATTCCGCGTAGCACGAAGACCAGAATTCCCACGGGGTTCTACCGAATAAAAAAACGGCTCTTCAAATCTTGAATCACGGCATCGTAGAATCGCTCTGATAGTTGGTCTCGTGTGTTAGTGGCGTCTCGGGGCATCAAAAAGGCAGGACAAACAAGGGCATGATCTGAATGGTATTACTTTTTGTCGACTTGGCCTTGCCCTGTGTGTGTACAATGAATGCTGGCCTGCCATGATGCCTGATGCCCTCCGACTGTTGCCACGTCGGAGCTTGCCACCGCTCACGCCTCACCTTTGAACTCCGTCCCGCGCGTCGTCTAATCGTACAAGTGCATGATGGCTGCCAGAACCAACCGTTCCCTCACTGTAGTCTGGAGCACATCATATTGGATTCCAAAACATTATCATTACGCCTGTAGAATGTCCATCTCGTCGTCCTCAACATTGATGACCTCCACCGACTGCTTGGGCTGAGGTTCCCTCAAGAACTCATGCTCCAACGCCTCCTTGGCGCTGATGCGTCGGGCTGGATCGAGCTCCATGCACCGCTCCAAAAAGTCGACGGCCAGCTTCTCCTCGTCTGTCAGGGGGATGCCCGGCTGGCCGTCCTTGCCGCCGTCGGTCCGGCATGTGGACCAAAGTATGATTTTTCCCAGCGAGAAGCCGGCGCTGCCGACGGTGGGAATGTTGGTCTCGAACATGCAGCCGTGCAGCAGGCCGGCCTGCTTCATACGCTTGGCGCCGAAGATGGTGGCTATCTCGATCATGGCCTCGACGTCGTCAGCGCTATTGAAAAAAGGGAACCGCTTGCTCATGATGGTGAGGAGGATGACGCCGGCCGACCAGATGTCGATCTTGGTCGTCTGCTCGGTGCACTTGAAGAGCACCTCGGGGGCGCGGAAGCCTCTGGTGCCGGCACGGTTCGCCCTCCTCGACGGCCGAGTGTCCGTCTTGGGATAGCCCTGCTGAGGGCCGTTCTGTGACGCCGCGCTGTTGTTGATCCTCTGCTTGCGGATTTCTCTGCTCTCGTGGCACAAGCACGGCTTGCTGTCGGAGCCCTCGCGTTCGGCAAGGCCAAAGTCGACAAGGACGCCGCGGCGGGTCTGGGGGTCGTAGAGAAAGTTGGTGGGCTTGATGTCGCGGTGCAGGATCTTGTGCTCGTGGACGGCCTTCAGTGCGGTGAACAGGCTGCGGAGGTAGATGGCCATGTCCGAGACCTTCATCTGGCGGAAGTAGTCGCGGAAGTCCTCGTGGCGGAAGTACGGAAGAATGGCGACGACCTGGTCAGTGGAGCGGAAGGCCGTGATCAGGGGACACACGGCGGCACAGTTCCTCAGGTCGTGCAGGAGCTCCAGCTCGTTGAGGATACGGGTCGGGCTCGAGGTGACGTAGATCTTCTTGATGGCAACGTAGCGTGCGCGTCGTCGCGGTTCACGAGATGCCGACGTGTGGCTACCGTAGCGTTTCAGGGGCGGCGGCGTCCATTTCGCGGCGGGATTATCCTTCTCTTCGATGTCCCAGTCGTTGTCGTAGCGGTCGTACTGGATGTCTTCTGCTTTGTAGACGGTCGAGAACGTGCCTGGGGTTGCATGTTAGCATGAAAGGAGCGTGCCGGGAAGACGCAAGGGGCGCGCACCTTCGCCGATTCGTTTGATCAGACGGTACTTCTGGGGAAAGCCGGGAAAACTGTCCTGCAGCCGGTCCATGTCGCGTTGGACGCCCGAGTCGACAACGTCGTCCTCGTCGGAGCTCTCGTCTGAGCGATCATTCTCGACGTCGTCCGCGTCCTCGTCCTCCTCGACCTCTTCGGTGTGCTGCTCGGAGCCGGCCATCATCTCGGTATCCTCGGTGCGGGCGTGCGGGGGGTCTTCGTGAATTTCAAAGGCCTCGCGGCTTCGTTTGCGTGTCGCCGTGGCCATGGAGGAGGGTGGCGGAGACTCGGCTGTCATAGGGCGGTGGGCCAATCGCAGGTTCGCGGGAGCGGTAGTTGCGTCTGCCGGGGCATGGAAGGGAGAGGTGGGACGGCGAGGATTCGAGACAGTGTCTGGGGTTGGGGCTCGGGGTTGGTGCCGTGGTTGTGTATGTGGTTGCGCGTGCGGTCGAGAAGACTGTGGTTGAGCGTGTAGTGGTGGTGGTGGTTGCGTCGGTGCTTGGTGTGGTGTCGGGGGCGTCAGCGTTGGCGTCGGTGTCGCCCAGTCGTGTCGGTGCCAGGCCTGGACGTCGAGGCCCTGGCCGAAGCGAGTCAACTGATTGATGGCTTCCAAATTGGGTTGACCGAGGCCAGCTGAGGAATCCCGCTGGGCCGAACACTGCGTCATCCGAGGCGTGGGTTTGGGGGGGAAGGGAGACAGAGAGAGAGAGAGAGAGTCTCTTCGTCTGCGATGCGGTGCGTTGCGGTGCGGTGCGGTAAGGCGCTCTGTTGGTATTATTCCCGATTAATTCAGTGTGGTGGTCGTGTCTGACCGGGGCTTCAGGTACTGTCGGTGTTGGTTTTGGGGGGTAATCGCAGAGTGTCGCTGCCCGTCCGGCTTGATTGTTGATTGGTGTCTCTAGTATTTTGGCGTTTCTTTTTCCTCGTCTTCTTTTTTCCCCTGGGATTTTTCTGTCCTCGTTTTCTCCGTCAATAGAATCTTTTCATGTGTCCCATTTCTGATGCACCAGGGCGGGCTCGCAGCTGCTTTCTAATGCCCCAACGGCGGGCTCTAGACTGGGCGTGTGGAGGGGCAGCGCCGCAACCAGCTGCCGCCGATTTGCCGTGTCATGGTCCCCTAAGAGGCTAGAGGCGCATGCCGTGGCCAATCAGGTACGGCATTATGACCCCGCACCTGTTCTAGGTGGCGAGGGAAAGACGAAAAGACCGGGTCGCGTCCCAGGAAGAAAGAAAACAATAAACAAAATCCCACCATCCGTTGCTAGGCGCTTTTTGCTCCGTCATTGGTCATCCTCTGTGTAGTCTGTGTGTGTGTGTGTGTGTACGTCCAACTGCCGCAAAAACAATTGCATGCGCACCACGCACACTCACTCTGCCTCGCACGTCGCCCAAACATCGTCAACAACACGCAGCCTGGCCGCCGATCGCGCTTCCTTCGCCGTCTCTTCTTAATCTCCTGGCCCGGCGCATCGTCCTACTAATCTACCCTCCACTACCACCGCCACCACAGAAGCACGGCGGCTATTTCGCAGCAGCACGGTCTTGGTCCGACACACCCGGCCCATCACCCCTCTTCTGCGTCCCGACCTTCGTTTGGTCTTATTTCTTCTTGTCCATCATCTTCTTCCCGTCTCCCCCACGCCGGCTCTTCATCGCATTCCGCCCTTGGGTGCGCACATCTCGACCAGACCGCAGCCATGGACTCGGTCCTGTTCGACATCAATGATGCTCTCAAGCATTACATGAGCGATCCCGCCAGCATCCCGACTCCCGAAGCAGATGGCTCCCTCTTCGACTACGAAAATGACCCCGAAGGCCTGACCGCCGCCGTCGTCAATCCGGTCCTCAACCCCATCGTTGACGCCGTCGCCGAGAACCCCGAGGCCATCACCCGCAGTGCCCATCTCGACTCGCTGCAATTCCTGCTAAAGTGCGCACCCGTCTCCCCTCATCCTTCAGACCCCTCCCCTTGCTTGTCTTTCCAGTCCCCCTGGCCCGCCCATGACCGTGACCGTGAACCCCCGCGAGAACATGATTCTGAGCTGTTCAAACCCTCCAGGTACACCGCCTTCCTGCCGACACATGCCCTTAGCAAGATCTTCGACCTCGTCATGTCCGGCCTCGCCGCCGAGGGCGACGCGATAAACCACGACCTCGAGTCGCCCGACGAGCAAGAGACCCTCGCCCACCACAAGCAACTCCTCGAGGTCTACGGCTTCCTCCTGCAATGGACCATCGCCGCCGTCGAAACCAAGGCCGCCGAGAAGTCTTCCACGGCGCCCGTCGCCAGAGGCCGCGGAAAGCCCAAGAAGAATGCGCCCAAGCAGGACGGCGTCTGGGACTCGGCAACCCAGCTGCAGTCCGCTCTCGACATCATGAGCAAGGTCCTCAAGTTGAAGCTGTCCAAGATCTTCCTGACCACTTCGGAAAGGGACACCTTCATCGGCCTGCTGACACGCCCCGTCTACATGGTCCTCGAGAGCGAGCAGCGCGTCAAGAGCACGTCCATCCGGATGCACGCCTTCAAGGTGCTCTGCATCGCTGTGAAGCACCACGGCCACGCATACGGTAGGCCTCGCGATCCTTTTGCGTTGGGGCACGACACTGACTTCGTCTAGCCGCGCAAATTTCCATCGTCCAAAACTTGACCTACTTCGAGCACCTTTCCGAGCCCATGGCCGAGTTCCTCCACATCCTGGCAGAGACCTACGACTACCCTCAGCTTGCCGACGAAATCCTGCGCGAACTCAGTAACAAGGAGTTCAACACGAACGACACCAAGGGGCCCAAGTCCGTCTCCCAGTTCATTGTCAAGCTCTCCGAGCTGGCCCCCAGACTCGTCATCAAGCAAATGACCATGCTCGCGAAGCAGCTCGACAGCGAGGTAACGATGCCATCTTTTGTTGACCCGACTTGTTCTGACGGTCCTAGTCTTATACACTGCGCTGCTCTCTTATCGAGGTCTGCGGAAACATGATTGCCCATCTGGTCAAACAGGACGAGCGCGGCGAGAACCACAAGTCCCAGCTCAACGCCTTCTTCGACGTGCTGGAAGAGCGGTTCCTCGACATCAACCCCTACTGCCGATGCAGAGCCATCCAGGTCTACGTCAAGCTCTGCGACCTCGAGCAAAAGTTTCCCAAGCGGCGCCAACGCGCTGCCGAAATGGCCTGCAGAAGTCTCGAGGACAAGAGTAGTCACGTCAGGAGGAACGCCATTAAGCTCCTCGGCTCGCTGATCAAGACTCATCCCTTCACCGTCATGCACGGCGCCCAGCTGTCTCGCAAGGAGTGGCAGGCGCGTCTCGACAAGGTTGACGAGGAGCTTAATGCTTTGAAACCCCCCGAAGGAGCGCCCGGCCTCGGCGAAGGAGCCAACACCACCGTCGACAACGAACTCCTGGACGAGGCGACGCAAATTGAACAATCACCCCAGAAACCCATGACCGACGAGCAAAAGTTCGAGGCGGTCCGCAAGGCACGGGAGGAGGCTGCCACTTCCGAAGCCATCGAGAAGCTCACCCTCACCAAGAGATACTACTCCGAGGCCCTGAAGTTCATTGACGTCCTTCACGAGGCCACCGGTATTGTCTGCCAGCTGCTTGGCTCCCGCAACAAGAGCGAGGTCATCGAGGCCATGGACTACTTCGAAATCGGCGACGCGTACAACATCGAGCAGAACAAGGTCGGCATCCGCCGCATGCTGCGTCTGATCTGGACCAAGGGCAACAGCGACGAGGGCAAGGGTGTTCAGAGCCACCTGATCGATGTCTACAAGCGCCTGTTTTTCGAGGCGCCCGACACTTTCAGCTCGAACGACGCGGCTAACTTCATCGCTCGCAACATGATCAGTCTGACCTTTGGCGCCACGCCCGCCGAGCTGACGTCGCTGGAGCAGCTTATGAGCACCATGATGAAGCAGGGCTTGATTCCCGACATTGTCATTGCCAAGCTGTGGCAGGTGTACGGCGTGCAGAAGCGCGAAATTTCCAGGACACAACGCCGCGGCGCCATCATCGTGCTGGGCATGCTCGCGACCGCCAATCCCGAAATCGTGGTCGGAGAGATGGAGACCATGCTGCGGACCGGCCTGGGCCCCCATGGTCGTGCCGATCTCCAGCTGGCCAAGTACACTTGCATCGCCCTTCGCCGCATCAACCCCACTGGTCGGCAGGCGAAGGAGTCTGCCATCAAGTTCTCTAGGCTGCCGAACGACCACGCTGTTTTGTCCAAGCTGGCGTCCATCACCGAGGTTCCGTCCGAGAGCAAGGAGTGGTACGGCGTCGCTGAGCAGGCGATCAATGCCATTTACGCCATCTCTAGACACCCCGACACCCTCTGCTCCGACATCATCCGCCACAAGACGAAGCAAGTCTTTGCCGCCCCTCAATCACGAGCAGGCTCGCAAGCCAGTTCGCAGCCAAGCTCCAGGCCAGTCTCGCGAGACGACAGCCGGTCCGTGGAAGCGGACGAGGACGGAAACGAGACGATCGTCCCCTCTGCATCTCAGCCGAAGAAGCGTGACGCCGCCATCGGTCTATCCCAGCTCCTGTTCATCGTCGGCCACGTTGCCATCAAGCAGATCGTGCACCTCGAACTCTGCGAACTCGACTTCAAGCGCCGTAAGCAGGAACAAGAGAAGGAGAAGACGGCAGAGAAGTCTACAGCCCAGGCAGGCAAAAAGGACGAGCCCGATGACCTGGATCTCATCGGTGGCACGACCGAGGACGACTTCACCGAGGCCATGGCTCACATCCGCGAGCGTGAGCTCCTGTTCGGCCCCGAGTCTCTGCTGGCACAGTTCGGACCTCTGGTGTCCGAGATCTGCGCCAACAACACCACCTACGCCGACAAGGGACTGCAGGCTGCGGCCACTCTCTGCCTCGCCAAGCTCATGTGCGTCAGTTCCGAGTACTGCGAGGCCAACCTGCCGCTGCTCATCACCATCATGGAACGCTCGACCGATGCCACTGTCCGCTCAAACGCCGTCATCGCCCTCGGCGACATGGCGGTGTGCTTCAACCACCTCATCGACGAGAACACCGATTTCTTGTACCGTCGCCTGGCCGACAAGGACCAGTCCGTCAAACGCACTTGCTTGATGACGCTGACTTTCCTCATTCTCGCTGGTCAGGTCAAGGTTAAGGGTCAGCTGGGTGAGATGGCCAAGTGTCTCGAGGACGAGGACCGCCGCATCGCCGATCTGGCAAGGATGTTCTTCACCGAACTCAGCACCAAGGACAACGCCGTCTACAACCACTTTGTCGACATGTTCAGCTTGCTGTCCGCCGAGAAGAACCTGGAAGAGGAGAGCTTCCGGAGGATCATCCGGTTCCTCCTGGGCTTCGTCGAGAAGGACAAGCACGCCAAGCAGCTGGCCGACAAGCTCGCCGCCAGGCTCACCCGCTGCGAGACGGAGCGTCAATGGAACGACGTCGCCTTCGCCCTCGGGCTGCTGCAGCACAAGAACGAGGAGATCACCAAGACCGTCTCCGAGGGCTTCAGAGTCGTTCAGCTCCAGGCGTAAGGGAACGCGGTGGGGATGCTTTAAGCTGGTTTTGTGGCCGGGTAGTAGTAGTAACAGATTCATGGGTCGGCGTTGGCGGTTCTTGTTGGATTTGGGCGGTTGGCTGCGTGACTTGCGTCACTTTGGGTATACCATTGTATGGGATGATGAGACTCCATGATGTTGATGAATTGATTTCGGTCACCTTACTCCATGTTAAATGTGATTGCTCAAGCTTTCCCTCTACTGGGCCTGACCTGTCATCAAGCCGGTCTAAGAATTACATATTGAACCATTGCCTATGCTGTCCTCAGCTCCGTCTGCAAACAAGTTCCTGCGTCAGCATAAACGCATCACCTCCACTGACTTCGAACCGGGTCCCGTTCGTCACCACACCATTCACCCGGATGACAGACTTGTCGAGCCCCGTCAGCAGCGGCTCGGGCAAGTACACCATGCCCTTGGTGCCCACGGGGCTCTCCACCTTCATCCTCAGCAATCCACCCTCGAACCGCCATTCGACACTCAAGTCCCCACGCACAGTCGGATACCGTCCACGGGCCCACTCCAGCCCCAACGTCTGCGGCTTGACCTCCCACTTCGCGAATCCCGGCTCAGCGGGCTGGACGCCCAGCACGTATCTACTCAGTTCCGCCGTCGGGCCCGCGGCCCACCCGTGACACAGGGACGTCGCAGCCCCAGCCCGGGCGACCCGTCGGCATCCAGCGTCTCCCAGAAAGTCCCTGTGTAGTTGGCATTGCTCGGGTCTGCCATCGGCGCCCAGAGGGATTTCAGGAGAGCCTTGGCGGAGGACGCGTCGTTGGAGAAGAAGGCGGCGCGGAGGTGGTATGCCGAGGCGTAGGGGCTGATTTTCCGGGCGAAGCCTGCCGCGGCGGTGGAGGGCGAGAACGCGAGGGGGCCGGCGGGGAGGAGGAGGGAGTCGGAGAGGGTGGAGAGGATGCGGGCGGTTTTGTCCGGGGAGGGGACGCCGGCGAGGATCGCGAGGGCGTTGGCGTCCTGGGCGAAGCCCGTCGCGAGGGTCTGGGACATGGCGTACGCGCCGAGATCTTCGCCCCAGAGGTTCTCGTTGATGGACGCGCGGAGACGCTCGAGGCGGGAACGGTATACCGCGGTGTCCACGCCCGCGTCTTGGAGGAGGAGCAGAGACTGCTGCAGGGAGTACGCGTACACGGCGTTGAACTTGGTCACGGCGCCGGACTGGGTCGGGTCGTAGTAGTTCCAGTCTCCCCCGACCGACGCGTCGGAAACGTTGAAGAGGCCGTTCGGGAGGGTCTGCGAGTCGGCCCAGTCCAGCATGCTGGCGACCTTGGGCGCCCACTGCTTCGCGAAGGTGAGGTTGCCCCTCATTTCGTAGTTCTGGGCGAGGGCGCTGAGGAAGTTGAACGAGTACCCGATCAGCCCGGTCATGTTCACGTCCATCGGCGACTGCAGGGGGGCCTGCTGGATCTTGGCGGTGGGCGTGAAGAATCCCGGCGGAAGCTGGTAGGAACCCAGGAGGTCGAGGGACCCGTCGATGAAGGCCGTGCCGAACGTGCTCGCGAACGCGGCGCCAACGGCGACGTCGAGGTCTCCTGTGTACGCGATCCTGTCACGGCGGGAGCCGTCGACGATGGTGTCCACCGGATTGGTACCCATATCGAAGTCTGCGAGGAAGGAGGGGGACGTCAGAGGGTTGGTATAGACGACCTCGCCGTCGGGGGTGACGGCGGTGAGGTTGCGGAAGTAGGCTGCATGGCCGAAGGAGGCGCCGACGCCGAAGGAGCCGTAGGAGCTGGGTGTCTGGTCGACATCGAGGACCGGGACGGAGTTCAGGGACACGGCCACGGACGGCGCGGTGACGTCGATGCGGACTTGATGCCAGGCCCCGAGGGTGGTGTTGGACGGGAGGGGGGACGTCGTGAGGAGGGTGTCCAAGGTTGTCGAGCCGGCGTAGGCGGAAACGGTGTGTTGGACGAGGTCAAAGGAGATGTAGACGCAGTGGTTGAGCGTGTCGCACAGGACCGAGACCCCGAAGCCGCCCTTCACCGGCTTGACCTGCACGTCGAGGCGGTAGTTGAGAAGTAGAGGGGCGACAGCGCCGGCCAGGGCTTGAGGGGCCTGGCTCTCGGCGTACGCGCCCTCCTCGGTGACTTGGAGGAAGTCGGGGATGGTGTCCCTGGGTATCTCGGTGAGCTGTACCGTCCTCGCGCCGACGTGCCAGATGCGCGTGATCTCTTCGTCGGAGCATTCGAAGGAGCCGGGGAGCTTGGTCAGGGCCGTGGTGGAAGTCGTGGCTTGACGCCGACGTTGCGGAGGTGAAGCGATCCGGGGGTTGAGAGGTTGAGCTTCTGGTAGCGGAAGGTTCCTTGGATGAGGCGGTTCGTGGTGAGGGACGGGGCGCTGACGTTGTATCGGTTCACTCTGTAGGTGTCCATTGCCGCGGCCAGGGCGAGAGGGCCGTCGCTCTGCGGCGTGTCAGTCTTACGCGTTCAGAGATCAGGGGCGGGTATCGAGGTTACTGACCATGTACGAGTCGAGCGCGGCTTTGCTTTCGGCGTATGAGATCTCGAAAACAGAGGTGTCGCCCGAGGCGGAGACGACCTCGAAGGTAGGGAATCCTTCAACGCTATGGCCGTAGTCGAGAATCACGATAGCAGGCGCTGTCCCGTCGGAAGTGAGGGTTGTAGTCCCGTTGGACCCGTAGATGATGGTGCCATTGTGCTGCGAGCCTTGGGTTGACTTCGGAACGATAACAGGAGATCGCCGCAACGAAGCACTATCGGCCGGGCTGATCAAGCTGAGCAATATGCCGGTCAAGACGGCGCCAAGTCGAGGTGACAATAGCATGATGGGAGTACGATGGGAAAGGAATATTCTTGGATGAAAGAGTGACAATGGTGAGAAAACGAAAGTCTAAAGATGCGAGTTAAAGTTTCAAAAGCAACCACCGTGGTCGCCGTACCAGCTCTTATATCCATCCCTCCTCCTGTCGATTCCCCGAATTTTCATGGTCATTTCCTTGCCGTCGATATTAAAGCTCTGGGGTGTTAGTCAAGGAAGCCAAAGTTGAACATCTACCATGGGGAACCCGGGGAACGCGAGGGCCGGCAACCTCGTAGCCCCACCTAAACCCGCGTACCGAGAAACTATGCGAGGGAATGGGAGGCTTGGTTGCTAGTGTCCGGACGGACCAGCTAACATGACGACGCTCCGGGCAGCCCGACAGCCTGAGAACCCTGTAACGTTAATTGATTACGAGCGAGATTTACAACATTGTGATCTTCAGAACCGACGGCAGATATGCAAGGTTAGTAACTACGAAGAACGTCCTGCTCCGAGCGCCTGTACGACATTTGTGCTCTTTCGCCAAGCCCGATTGAGAGTTATTACGGTATAAGAGTGTTGGTGCGAATCGACAATCTTTCTTCCTGCTTGTCCGTTTAGAATACGCCAACAAGGAGGAGGTGGCTAGCAGAAGAGAAGCAGTGGCCTTGGTATGAATTTTTGAAGAGAGTCAAAATACCGATTATGGCGATTGCTCTAGAACCCGTGACAGGATGAACTGTGCTTAATGGTGGCCAAATCTTTTGCTGGTTGGGGGGAAAAAAGAGTGATTGCGTACGAGTCGTAATTATAGTCTTGGCAAGGTCCGCTATTACGCAGGGCTGGTTCATCGCTGCCACGTCCTGTAGCAGGCTTTACGTGTAAGGTTCTGAGTGTAGGCCCGAGCTTATACAATGTATCGATAGCCCGCCCAGCTATGCTATGGGCCAATCATATTCTAGTGTGACTGTAACGGCGAAAATAGGATAGTAAGCAATGTCTAGTCTTCGAGTAAAAACTTGGCCCGGCGCGCCATTCGCTCTTTCAGCTCCGCACCTTTTTCAGAGACGTCGCACAGTCGATAACTTTGAGGGACGTCCGAGCGGTTCGGTTAAGTAATTACAAATACCACTCGGTAAACTTCAAAGAATGTCGGAATGTCGAATAATCCAGATGGCTTCATCATCCTTGCTTATGGCTCTGTATTTCAACCGAGAACCGGCAATTGTCAACAGGGTGGTGATGTGTACTTGGAAGAAACAAAGCAGTAGGGTCACATGCTACACTGCAGCAGTAATCCACGCAAAGAGGCAAAACGAGACGCAGAGAAATGGGGGAAGGCAACGGGAGATGCAAAATCTCAAACGACTGGAGCAAGTACGCGGGCAGCCGTTCTACTCACTGTTTGTTATTTTAGTGAGATTTGAACCTATCCAAAGGGGCTCCCTACCATGATGCAGAAATCCCCGCGCTTACGCAAATCCTGTCTGCTACTAGACCGTCGGGCAATTTCACAACGGTATTGAGTGTGCGAAATGTAGATGGACATGACAGACGGCCAGGCTCAGCCGGTTGCCGGATGTTTCTTACAAGCTCAACTGAATCGGGAGACAATGTCTGCAAGCGGCCAGAGTTTCCGCTTCAAGCGCAACTCGTTCTGAGACACGGGATCGGCACCCACTACTGCGGAACGGTGAATCGGCCTGTGACAGCTGCAGTGCAGTACGGGGAGGATACGCAGTAAAATCTAAAGCCTCGGTGGTTGGACACTGGTTGTTTGCTTCGCGTTGTACTCTTCCTCCCCAGATCCGCGTCAAGTTCCAGACTGTCAAGTCGCTAGACCTGTAGCCGCATGTGACGTTTGCCGGGAAAGGTTCGCCGATCAAAGTAGACCCCGACTCTTTGACTATTGCTCTTGAAAAGGAAATCCGTTTCGTCACCAGACACGGTTGGTGCAAAGCGAGCCTTCCACTTCAGTACGTGCTTCTGCGAACTGCGCGTTACGTCGAGAACACCGAACCAAGCTACTAAACCACCAAAACTTGTCTCGAGGGGAGACCGCCCAGGTGAGAGGTCGGGTGTAGTGGCCCCTATTCTCGGCTCCGCAGGGACATACAACAAGTTCATCGCTGCAATGTTGGTTTGCGCTCTGGTGCACTTGGTTTCTGTTAGTCAGTTGGATAAAAATCGAGCAAACAAAGTAGTCGAGTGCCCGAGCAACAACACAACAGCATCCGGGAGCTGCGGAGACCCCGGAACCAGTTCCTTTCTGTTGAGGCAAATGGGCACTTCATGACCCGTGAAAATCACTACGAAATCGCGGTGGAAAGGAAATCCAAGCGGCAGGAAATCGCCTCACTTTACGGGTGATTTCACCAATCAATAACTAGGATTTCCCCAGGATTTCACCGGACTATTGCCGGCAAGGGAAATGCGGAAA
>JAIMZG010001592.1:0-38275 GCA_020466075.1 Colletotrichum coccodes
TACGCAAGCCGGTGCCAAGCTGTTGATTTTTCCTACGACTGCGTCGAAGCCAGGTTTCCCCCACAGCTTGCGATCTAATAGTCACGGGAACCAACAGGGAGCCTGATGACCGTCACACCAGCTCCAACACCGACACCAGCTCCAACCGACAGTCGACAATGAGCCAACGCAAGAACCAGCATGGAGCAAGCAAACTTTCTCGACCCAGCTAGCTCGAGTCTTTTTGGGCCATTCAGCGTGGCTGCTTGAGGAGTGATGGACCATTCGGGGCGCTGCGCCGCTTCGAGTACTGGCCAGTAGATGAAACGCAGCAATGTTTGCAACGGCTGGCCCATCAACTAACTAGTCATCCGGCTTTCCTTTCACAACGGTTCTGCCAAGCCGGCCTTTCATTCACATGTGTCCATCGAAACGTCTGTAAGGTGCCCGCGTCCCTTTGTTCGCCAGCCAGTCCCGCATGTTTAACGGGTTTGAACTTTCCCTCCGTCCTCTCTGCTAGCCAAACTGGGCCGCCGGACTGAGAGCACATTGGGTTGTGTTTTACGATATCACCTGAGCCGGGGCGAAAGAGTCGAACCGTCACCTCCGCTAGCTGCGTTCAATTCATGGGCTAGAAAGGCCATGGCTTGGTGAGTGCCTCAGTCGAGACTATCCATTAGGGATCACCGCCGGTAACAAGAACCACAAGCTCACTTCCCTGCAAATCTCTGGCTAAGCCAGATCACTACATCCCCGATCAAGATCGCTTGACGGCAAAGCCCTAACAGAACGAGCTGTCGCCACAAGTGGTTTTTTCAGCTTCATACCACCCGAATGGCTGCCTTTCCACCAGGGCCTCTAGCTGAGACGTTAGCTCTCTGCATAAATTGCACCAGCGGACTCACGGCATCGCCTGTGCGTTAGTCTCGTTGTCGCTCCATCCGGCTACCATTGGCCAATGGACGGGGTACGCACGCACAATGGGTCAACAGGCGCTGTGCCGCCGCACCACGAAGCGGGCACGAGCCGGCTCCATCCCGCGGCTTGCACCACTGGCTGGTGACCGACTCGTCTCTTGCCTTATCATCTTATCATTATCGCGGTGGATGGTCCGGCCCTATTCATATGCAGCCATGCATAGAGCCCAGGTCGCTCTCGCAGCGGAGACACTGTACAATCTCAGCATCTCATCCGGTGCATGTCGGCGTAGAAGAGGGCTGTGCTGAGCATTACGTTGCACAACTCGTATGTACCACCGGCTGTAGGCTTCCCAATGGGGCAGCTTGTCATGATCCGTCTCGGCCACGCTGATCGCCCGCAAGCGCGACCGTGGTTATCAGAGTCAGAGCTGGGAGAGTTTCGGTGGGTTTGCTCTGGGGACCCATGGTCGGTCTCATCCCTGGCGATTGTCCAATCACCAATTTGCCTCCGTTCATGCGGCCACGCAACCGCGTCAGGAACCTCCGCTCGACTGGTGCCTCTGTTCCCAAGCCTACTACGTAGTAAGCTGCACCACGGAGGACTTGAGGTACCTTGAGGAAGAAGTACTTGCTGCGTCGGAGTCGACCAACCAGAACTCAATACACCTGGCACCTTGCAGGTATGAGATGCTGCGGAGTCCACAAAGTACTGCCCATTGCTCCTGATGCATAGTACGTAGATATGCAGGAACACACGAACGGTTGCACCATCGTATGCAGGTACGCTGGACATTCCACAAATTCCCAAGGCTGCTTCATCTTTTCCGCCAATGCAGCTCATCCCATCTTTTAGCCCGCCAACTTCAACCACACACTTCCTCCAATGTCAGCTTCGTTCGTTGACGTCGACCGCTGGCTCTAGATCTCTACTAGTTCCTGAGGTGCAAGCCCAAACGCTTCAGCTCGGCATCCGTGACCGTAGTGATTGACGTGGTCAGGAGTGTCGCCCAAGCGGGCCCAGCTCGCCAGGATACTGTCAGTTCTGAAAGCCCCCCCCCCCCCCCCGGCGCACTACGTGGTTCTTGCGGGTTGGCTAGTTGCACCAGACAACTATGCCAAAGTGCTGTCAGCCACCGAGAGATCAGTATCGAAGGCCCAAAATGCCTCGCAATAAGTATGAGAACAAGGTATTCTCGGTCGAACCATGGGTGGTGGTGGGGTCTCACTACACGTAGAGCAGCATCCCAGACTTCGCGGAACCGGCAGCACAACGCTTGGTAACTTCCTAAAGCCCTACGAAGAAAAGTGGCATGCGGTCTGTGGGTTTGCCAGTCGAATAGGAACACAACTTATGCAGCCGACATGGGATGGCATGGAGAACGATTGCCCGCTAGTGACCTTTACGGACTTGAGTTCGACTGAAAGTTGACAGGACCGGGGTCCTAGCACATGCTGGTCGACCCTTTCTGGACCAGACCACCAGAGCAGGCCGGGCCTGTCAAGCGGTCGGGGTCCCAGACTGGCCGACCAGGTGCTATCTCGGCGGAGGCCACGGGGGCAAGAGCCAAGTGCCTGGTCATGAATCCTCTCGCCACCGTTGGAGTGGTTGGGCCGTTCCTGGCTGATGGATTAGACAGTAGCAAACACTGATACGATCCAATACACCGGAACGCCTTAAGCCCAAAGCAGCACGGCTCTTCCAACAACCCCGACCGGTTGGGTGGGTGCATTCTTCATACCTCCAATTGCAAAATTTTCCATCACTTGCCCCCCCCCCGGCTTGAGCAGCACTGTGGACGTCCTGCTTGATGCCAGCTTCTGAAGGCTGCGTGCTGTAGAGCAAACAAGCAGCACCACCACCCCTCCACGATGTATCAGCCCACGCCAGAAGGCCAGCTACACAGCAACGGTCTATGCGAGGACCACCAGCCGAGCATTGCCATCCACTGGAAACATCCGGCCGCTGCTTGCACAGTACCTAGAAAACCCCCACAAAGAGCCGTTAGTGGCCACGGATGGCGCAATATCGACGTTCAAGGACGGAAGCTCAGCAGATCTATTCGCTGGCTTGTTGGGGAGACCCCGGCGATCCGTTGTTTGATGCTCATGAAGTTCCCAATTGTACCCGCGGGCCCTTTTTGTCTCTCTGGGAAGCTCCCTTCTCAAGACTCCAACTCACTCGCCTCCAACGACTTGGGAACCTGGTAAACGGGCATGGTACTCTGGCCGGCCCGGGTAGGAAGCCGTGGGGTCCCGGCCCAGCCATACTCCTACCCCTCCAAGACTGTCGACGGCGACCAGGACCTAAAATGGACCTTGCTCCGGCCAAGCTGCCCCGGATTTTTGGCAAATCTAGCAAACGCCTGCCTCAATTTTAAGCAAAGCAGCGGACCACACCATATGTCTCTCGCTCGGCCACAAGGGTCTTTGCCGCAACCGGGCATGAGTCTGGAAGATCATCAGAGGGACCTTCAACGGGCCCGATGGGCTCTGGAGCCTGGGGCCGCCATTTAGCCTGGCTCGATCACCCGACTGCCCAAGAAGTCGATGAACGGATTTCCCGCCATCGCCAGCCAGTACCCAGAAAGCCGAACCAAAGATAACTGCTGGGGCTAGCGGTCCGGTTACGGACGAGGCGTTGCATCGGGGCTTCGCTTGGCGTGGGAAATCCTCCGGGGATCAACTGAATCCCTAATGTTTGGCAAGGCAGTCATCCAGGCTGCGACGCCTGCCTGTCGGCCAACGGCAAAAAGCAAACACGAAGCGTCACAAACGTCTTTTCGGCGGGCTGGGTTGGGGCAACATGCCTTGCTGCTGTCCGTGTTGCCCCTTCGTCCAGGAACCACGCCGCCCGATAGCTTGCGACTCGTCCAAGGCAGTCTGGCTCGCCGGACTATGTGTCAAACTGGATCGCGAAGCTGGGCGATCCGGGCGGACGAGACCGGGAGAAGTCTCGTCTCTTCTTATCCGTCCCATCGCCCTCTTCGCTTCTGCCGTGGGTACATGGCGTTACAGAGCGGAGAGGATTGTCGGGTCGGCCAATGCCCTCGCTGGACGGCAAAGACCTCACACACTTCTGACATTTCGGTTATTAATTGGGGGCTGTCATCCTGAGGCTTCTCGGTGGGGTGCTCGACATGTCTCATCAGGGGTGCCCCGTCACACCGGTCAGTGCAAGGGCTTCCTCCTTAGCGACCAATGGGCATCCCCCCGGTCGTTAGCTCGTGGACCTCCCAAGGCCTTCGAGAAGGTTTCAGGGCCCGTACGCTCCGACGCCTGAGTTCCATCACGAAGCATCCCGCATAGCCTTGGGTGTGAGCGACTTGCCTGTTTCGGGCAATGCGTGCTATCATGACGCATCGCCTCGTGCGGAGTTTTGGAAACATTGGGAAACGCGAAGCAGATGGAGGGGGAAGCATGAAGCAGAGACCCCGGAACACGACGGAGCCATGGTTGCGGTTGCGTCTTTCCATTGTTCTAGAAAGAATGGCTTCGTCACCCAAGTGTCAAACTGCACTGGCTAATATCGTTCAGCGGGCCTATATCAATCATCGACAAGATACGGCAGTTAGGCCGAGGCCGTCTCGACGCCAGCGTGTTCGAGGACGTTTCGAAGGTGTCATGGAGGCACGGAGACATCTCGACGGTCAGGGACACCGGCCATTGCTCGGCACAAATCCATATCTCTGACCATCGAACTATTTCCCAAACCACATCCCAATCTCGGCAGACGGTTCTACGGGAATTCTTTGCCTCGTCTAACCCACAGCTCGCTGTTACCATATCGTAACTCGTTACGGTGGGGTCGTGAGTGCTCCGTTGATGATTTTGAAAGCTCACGAATCTGGCGAGCCGGAGCTCGCCATCGGCACGACCCATTCACGGTGGTCAAGATAGCAACGTGGGAGCAGACCAAGCAAGGGTCCCGACAGGCCTCCCGTTCGTCCCGCCGATGGTTCACCAGCGGTTCGTAGCCAAGCGCGATAGGCTCCAAAATCTGTGCCAGAAAGGCATCCATCCTCCGTGGGGTCCACGAGCGGGAGATGGTTTCATTTCCCTGCCTCTAACTACCGGCGTTCCTCAACCTTCTAGAAGTGATTAGCGTGGGGAACGGGAAATTGAAGCGTCACAAACCCAACCTCAACTTTTGTCATCGAAGCGATTTATGGTGCCAAAACCGTTCGACCATTTCGGTACTGGAAACGGACAGGAACCAAACGCGTACGTCGAGGCGACAGAGAAACGGGATCAGTCTCTGTCAAAGCTAGCGCGTCCGGTTAACTAACTAAAGCGGTGACGACTCCGGGGTCAGCGGTCAATAGACCCAAAGCTTCGCAACGCCATGGGAAGCTCATCATCTCCTCGGGTCTCTGGGGATGGATGCGGGAAGACGGCCGACAATCGATGCGTCAACACGTCCACCTGAATGAATAGCGACGTCCGAACGGTGCCTCGACGGGAACCTGCTGTGCAATCAATCGTCTCCGAGGCGGTGGGAAACCTGCAGCCCTAGACGAGCGCCAGGTGCAATTTACCGCACCGAGAGCTTCAGAGTCTTCGATATTGCACAATGATAACGCTCACAACAATCAGTTTGACCAAACACGAGAGCCCGGATATCAACATCGGAGACGCTTGACTGTACTGGTTTTCCCCGAAACATGCGGTCTGGATCGTCGAATTGAGAGGAACAAACTGGACTGCATCATGCCGAGTGATGGACTGCAAAGGGGTGCATCGGTCACAATCCCCAGACCTGCATTGCAGTGGTGCGGTGCGGTGATGAAGACGGTGTTGGGATTTTTTAGTGTTTTTCCCCCCTCGTCTCGTCTCTTGAGGGTTGGCTAAACTTGCAGGCTGCAAGAGTTGGCACACGCGTGGGAGCGATTGCACACTCATGCTATGCAAGGGGCGAGGGGACACCCATCCAGCCTCTGCGCTCTGAGAAAAGAAGCGGCGTGTTTCTGAACATCGAACGTGTGGGTGGGTGGATTCCCTCTCAGCCTCTGAACCTTTCTTGTCGACAGATCCGCTGGGAACGAGAAGTGACAGGTCGAGTCAAGGCTCTAGCGGGAGGAGCTTGCGTCCAGGGAACTTTTTCTTTTTGGTCCCTCTCTCTTGTTCGCCTTCCTAGCTAACCGGCTGCCTCTCCGGGCGTCCGGGGTTCATCGACGTCTCTGGCCGGGGCTTAGGGCGGGCTTGGACGGAACTGTGGGTTGAAGCAACAGCTAGCCCAGCTGCGTGATGCAGGCCAAAAGACTCGGGCAGACACGGCTACATTCGCATCTGGCCAGGATGTTCAACTATCGATCTGACTGGTCACACGGGACCACGGCGTGCGTTCTGCTCCGCTCGAGGCGTGTCGTCGCCACGAGCTCATGATGATCAGGGCCTTGGTCAGGATGACCGAGAGGACCACTGCAAGGTACTCTGGACGAGGTATCGAGACTTGCACAGCGCTAATACACCACTTGCTACTACCGTATCACCATTGCTGGGCCTCACGATTCGGGGTCGAAGCCGCATGCGAAGCACATCCACCAGTCTCCCCCTTCGGACCCAGCGACGATGAGCTCCTTCATGACTTATTCCCCGAAATTCTATCTTGAGAGACGCCTTCGATGGACCCTGAACCCGACCACGTTAATGGCTCTGCGTGCCTAACTTTGGGGATCAGGGTAATTGGGCTGCTAGCGGCTTGCCCTCTGATGGCATGTTCCTGGGTCAAAATTGGGATCTTCGGCCTCTAGTTGAAGATCCGGATGGGGCTCTCTGCCAGCTCGAAATGGGGGCCATCCTCATGCGGAAGAGGACATTGCGCTGCAACGCTACCGATCCCCGGCCTGGCAGAGGAGAGAGGGATTGAGAGAAGAGAGCATCATCGTCGACGACGCCTATCCTCGAACAGGTGCTCACCGCCGAATATCAAAATCCGGATGCCGTCACGTCCGCCAATCAACCCCGTCGATCCTCACCTTCCAAACCGCGTATGCAGTCATTCCCTTCTACCGACGACGCAGAGCGCATGTCGCCCTAGTTCATTCAACTAGTGGTTAACCACGGTAGGGGTTCGCCCGAAAGGGACTCCATCGGCACATGGGAACCACCCGCATGGGAATTGGACCATGAGGCATCGCCATTCCACTATTCCTGTCGGCATGCCTAGTTGCAGCCAACATTGCTTCTGTCAAGTTTCGGCTGCCGAGAACTCACAAACACACGTCTGTCGCGCCACCGTCCTGGCGTCCGTCCTCATACATCCGCCGTGCCGCCCGATGGCGACGGAAACCCCCGCACTTTCAGAGTTTTTTGGGGGGGGTTTTTTTTCCTCGCCGTCGTTGCTTTTCTCGCTAAACGGAATGTCTCGCAGCTGCTTTGACCTCTCTCAGGAACGGACGATAGGGTGGCATGCAAGCGGGCGCTCGGAGATCCGCGCGGCGAACGCCAGGCGCTGCGGCTGGCCGGCTGCCGGGCCTGCTTGACTCGACGAGCGTCCGTGTCACATGTCGGACGGTGATGGGACGACACTGACAAGCCAGGGGATCCTCGAGAGGAGGGGGAAGAGGGGGACGGAAGACTGCGCGGATCGACTGCTAGTGTGTCTGTTCGCGCGGTCAATAGTAATGCTTCGTTGACGTTGCTGTCAGTCCTTCTGGTCGGCTTGGGGGCTCGGACCCTCAATGCCACCACCGCGCTACAGTCTCGCTGGCGGCGATGGGCGAAGGATGGTGAGTCTGGTGAAATCTGGGGGTTTAGAACATCGCGGGAGTCGCTGCCCGGGTCGTCGAGGGGATGCTCAAGTGCGCTTCTCCGGGGACCGCGCCGTCAAGCGGCTTGCCCGATGGTGCGTCTCGGAGGACCTCGACCCGTCCGGATTTGTTTTGGGTGTCCAGAGCATCGCTTTAGTCCGTCTGACCACCTGGGCGGCGTCGCGGGGAGAGGCTTCCGGAGCGTTTCTTTGAGGGGTTCTCATTCTATTCGTAAGAGTCCGGCGGTTTTCTTCTTGTGGTCTGCAGTTCTAGCCCGGATCGTAGCCGGTGCTTTCGTCCTGCTTGTGGATGGGATGGTGCTGACTCGCAGCCACAAAAGCCAGACAGAAGTCTTTATTTTCTCGTCCCTCCGTCGCCTCATCTCGAGGCCCAACGCGCTAACATACAGGGAGGGAAGTAGAGAATCTAGGTTTGGGCCACGTCGGTTCTTTTTCGCTGGTCGTTGGTCGGTTTGGATCGTGTGAGACACCGAGTCTCGGGGCGGGCCTTTTTTTCTCGTTTCCAGCAAAGCTTTTGCTTGGTTGGGCCCCGGTCCGGTTTCCCCCTTCCCCTGAGGCTGGAGGTATGGCGGCGCCGGGGAACAAAGAAAACCGTTGAGAGGGCTTGCGGCCACACACGTTGGTCCGGTTTGGTGTGCCATCGCCCAAGATGGCGCCGCGTGGTTTCAGGAGAGCTTGTGGTAGGTTTTCTCTTTCTTTGAGGGTGTGGTCTGTTCTTGTAGCTTTTTGTGGTTGGGGGGGGGCTCTCTTTTGGCGATCATCAGGGGCAACGGACGTTTTTGTCACGCTTCCTTGGAGATGCCCGCGTCCTGGCTGTCGCGTTGGCGAACGCGTCACGAAAACTCGGCGAACTCGCGAGCGGGACGTGTGTTTTTGGGGCGGACTATGTGCGTGGTTAGCCTTTGCGATAGCGCGCCCTGCCGCGCCGTCGAGCCCGGCTACGTTAGGGACCCGAGCGAGAGCTCCGGCGCCGTCTCGTGCCTCCTCCGTGCCGGCTCGGGCGAGCAGATGTGACTTTGCAATGACTGGGAAGTTTGCCGACTGCGTGCCGGGCCCGTCACCGGCCTGTCTACTCTCCCGCCTCTGGGTGCGCGAGTCGGAGGAAGACAACAAGACCAGTCAGTAGAGGCCGGCTGCTTTAACGTCAATCCTTTGTAGGATATGTTTCCAAGGGTGTTGGCCGAAGCACCTACCACGGTATTATTGGCCTCGGAACAGGCACTCCCTTTGGCAGAACTCTATGATGTGGGATCCTCGGACGACCGTTGTGAAAGTCGGAGGCACGCTCTCGTCCTTGCGTCCTCTTGAGGAGATATCAAGGAGCAAGGGGTGTGGCCTGTGCCAGTTTCTTTGGTTGGAATGCCTCGGCAGAGGACTCGTGTAGAGTGCTTGATGTTGTCGGTGGTGACCTGCCGTTTTCCCCCGTGGACTGTGACGGATGAGCTCCTCGGAGAGCGAGCCAGCCGAGTTGTAAAATGCCATCCCGCCAGCCCCGATACCACTTTGCTTCGCGGTCGAGCACGAGGGTTACAGGAGTGACGAGCTCTCTGTACGCCAGGCTCCATCCTATACGGCACCGTCGCCTCTTGGTCTTCTTTCGATCCCCCGAGAACCCATGTTCTACAATGGTACGGCGTCGAGCTGGGGTGCCGGGCGTTCGTTCTCCCGCACCGTCACGCCGCCTCTCGTCGAAGGCGATGTGTTCGTCGGTGGCGTGAGTCGTGGGGGGATCTTCACTCTGTACCGGACGCCTGCTTCATTCACTGGTCAAAGTCACGTACCGAGCGAGCGGCGACGTGTTCTCGGTCACGCGAGGCTCGGGGGTGTACGATTGTATCGAGAGTCGCGTCTTCCTGTACTGTATGCTCCAACGACATGAAAGCAAGATTGCAACCGCTCCCGCAGAAAATGTCGCCCGTGACCCCCTTCCTCGTGCCCGAAACTTGATACTCTTTGCTGTTCGCCGACGTGTACTCCGTCTTGTACATCCCGGGGCAGCACGAGGTGCAACTATGGAGAGTCCGGGGCTTGGACCCGAGCCGTGGCGGGAGCCGCAGGCGAGGAAGTAGGCTTGGGAGCCGGCTGCGGCGTGGTGTCCCTCTCGGGCCTGCGCCCGGTGACGAAGTAGCTGGGTTTCCGCTCCTTGTCAGCGTCCGAGAAGGGGGGCTTACGGGGCAGCGACGGGTGTCGAGAGGGACACTTACACCGGCCAGTACGCGTGGATGCCCCTGTCCTTGATCTCCTTGCCTACGTCGACGAGGAAGACGTCGACCTCGTCGCGAGTCCAACCGTGGCCCCGCGTCAGCGCGGCCATGGAGAAGCCCTCGAGGCCGTTGAGCATGTTCTCGCCGTTCCAGATGCCGATTTCCTTCCACCCCCGCTCCCTTAGCCACGCGTTCGACGGCCACTTGGTCACGGACAGAGAGACGTCGACGAAGCCGACGTCGATCATGGCATCTTTGAGCGGTGCGATTCTGAAAAAGGGGCGTCCGAACTTGTTCGAGGCCTCTTGGAGCAGGTTACACCATCGGATCAGGCTGGAGTCGGGCTCGAGCGTCTCGTCGTCAGAGGTCGGGTACAGATCGACCTCTTGTAGCTCGGCCCATCCGCCCGGCTCGAGATTGCTTCGCGTTGCGCCGGGTCAGTTCTTTCCTCTCCGAGCAGCGGTGGCCGGGAATCTCTGGCCCTCTAGTGAAGGTGGGCAGGGGCCCGAATAATAGCAAACTCACTCGTAGCACTTGCGTAGATACTTTTTCCAGTCGCTCAGGCCGGATGACAGGATCCGGCTGTGGATGCATTGGAAAGGGTGCGAGTAGGTCCACGGGTCCTCGGCGTCGTCGACTTCAAATCTGACGTTCGGAGGCACACTGGAGACGGAGCGTCGGCGCTGTTGGTGTGCGAGTGGTACCCGCTCCAGGCCACGAGCTGGAAGCCGGTGTGCGTACTAGGAAGGTAAAGTTGGGGAGAGATCAACAGCCAAGACCTGCGAAACGTGCCCAGTCAGCCGCCATACTGATTCGGTTGCCAGCATCGTTGAGGGGCGAGTGTTGTTGGGCGGCGGGGGTGAATCTCACTTCTGATTCCGGGTGTTCGTCACCGAAGTCGAGAGCCCAGATGCCGGTGCCGGTGCCCACGTCGAGAACACGGCCAACTTTGGCTCCTTCCTGGCACGGCGGGGCCATGCCGAGCCTGTTGTCGTTCACGAGGAGCCACAGTGTGTGTTCCAGATCTAGACGTCTTGTCAGCCGAGAACCAACATGAGGCGTAAACTCGGGGTCTGTCACCCAGTCTCTCCAGCTCTCTTTCGTCGTTCGGAAGGATGTATGCTTCAGCGAGGTTAGAGCATTCTTCGCGAGCAAAGAGGGTCCTCGAGCGAAGTAGATGTAGACGCACCGCCATCCTTATACTGATGGTATGTCCTGCCGTTTTCTACACGGTACTCCAGGAGGGATTCGCGGAGACTGGTGCTCGATGAAGCAGCGCTCTATATGCGAACGTGAGTTGGCAATACCAGGGTGTCTCTCGTGAGGTAAGGGCTATGTTTGTGGCATGGATGGCTTGAACTTACTTCTCCAATCTCTGACCGACCGTCGTCAGACTGAGGCTCCAGTACCCCCGGCTACGAGTCTGGTTAGGTCTTTGCTATGGAACAAAGTAACAGGCGAATCGCCTCTGGTTCCCATACCGCCTCGTCCACGTCGATCACGACGGCGTGGTTGCCTTGAGACATGCTGCACGTCCTTGGCTTTTGCTAGCGGCGTCGCGGTTCGAGGGAGATGCAGACAGAGATGTGGAGCTGAGGAAACCTCGACCCATTGTGACAATGCAGGTGCCAGGTTCGACGGTGTTACATCCGTAAGGTGGACATATCAGCGCGGCCGTTGAGGTCTCGACTCCTGAATTCGCGTCTGTTAGTCTGCGCCGAGAGTGTAGGTGACAGAGCGGTCTCTTGGCGGAAGATGCTGCTTTAAGGTGATTATGAAAGTCGAGGTCGTTGATACGGCTAGGCGTCAACAGTCACGGGTTCGCATCGTGGATGATATTTTGTCATGAGAGGAAGACGCGGTGCGAGTGTTTACAGTATTCTGGGGGAAAGCCTCCTCGTCTTGGGAGATGGGAGCTCCTGCTTCTATCATTATCTATCCTTCCGAAAGCTGTCACCGAGAGGAAACATAGTAACGCCGATTTAAGATGGATCGCCGGCCGGGGTTCGTCTCGAAGGTCGATGTTCGAGTTCGGTAACCGTAGAGATGTCCATGCGTCAGGCTCCATCTCGGTAACTGGTTTTCGTTTCGTTTCAGTCGTCATTTGTATTTATACTTATCGCCCTGGTACAAGGCCAGCTGGTTATAACGAAAGGTAACATTGCTTGTTATGCTGGTTTTGTCCTGCTCGGATAGCCGTGTAATTCTTCTGAAGGAATGTTGTATATTCGCTGACAATTTCGCGTAAAACAAGTCCCCCGACGGACTGTCGTGTCTCCCAATCAGCAACACCTATTTGTTTACTATCCCATCTCCGCCCAAAATAGGACGGGAGTAAATTCATTCCAGGGATGTCGGGGATGTAAAGACAAACTGACACCAGGCTTTCAACGACTTTCATAGGATGAATAATGAGATACTGACCCGGGCCTGCCTTCTCTTGGCTCCGTTTGGGGATTGCGTATGTTTACCTTGATCCGTCTGAAATTACACGAAAGCTGAGCTGAAGGTACCATGTTCGCTGCTTCCGAAAAAGCACAAGTCTTGTCTCTTCGTCGAGAGTGTAAACAGTGGCTACTGGGTTGAGAGAGCGGCTTGGGAAGATACCGGGCGGAAGATGATTACACCGTAAGTAACCGAGAGTAAAAAAGGTGCTAAAAAGTGCTGCTGTACTCTCACAGCTGAGTCTGCGGCTCATTTCCCCCTTCTTTGTTGGTAGGGCCATGAACATGTTTCTCTATCGTGAGGTGCCTGAGGGCCTCGGCAGCGCTGTTCACGGCGAAGCCGCCACCGGCATCATCAAAGAGTCATTGAAACATTTCTAGATGCTAAAAGGTCACCGAGAGACCCATACAGCTAGAAGTTATCGAGGGCCATCATGAATGTTGTGACTTCGCGACTGGGTTGTCACCTGGGCACGTCCAGAGATTTATCAATCCGGTGTAGCCGGTTGTTTATGAGCCACGACAGTCTCTCGTAGTATTGACTCTGCCTTGTTCCGGGATGCCCAGCCCCCATGAGCGTCATGATGCTGCGGGTGTCTGCCCATCGTGTAACTTAAGAGCTGTTAAGTCACTTGCGCTGTGCTTGCGGCTTAATCCAGACGTATCTGTTTCCCGTTATGTCTCTCGAGTCTGCAAACGTCCTGCGCTTATGCAGTTGGTGATGACAAGAAATGGAAATGAAGAAAAGGATTGCACACAAACATGACGCGGAGTAGTTGTCGGGAAGAGACTTCGTCTGGACTTTTCGAGGGAAAACAGAGACAGGGAACAGTTCCTGTCCATCACTTCCCACCTTGCTGCCCTGCCTCTTCAGGACAGATGTGTCATCAAAGCAAGAGAAAAAAAAGCACAGTTTGTGATGACTGTTTAGCTCAAATACCGCCCAAGGACACGTAGCTTGAAGGTGGTGTTTCAAAGCGTTCAAGGAGCAAGGGACGTATTCACACCGAACCTTCACGGCGGTTGATTTCATTCCTTTGGACATGAATCATCGAAATTATCAGAACGCGGCATTGCAGCCCAACTGAATTTTAAGGCTAGATGCCCAGTGTTCTATGCAGAGGGTAAAGGATAACTGAGCACGCGCAGTTGAGTATTTCTGCTCCCGCCTCAGGGTGCCCTATTCCACCTTCCTCAAAGTAAACTTGACGACTGTGTGTGCAAGAGGAGCGACCAAGGGAATGAGAGGGCAGTGTCTGGCATGGCTATTGAAAGCATAGCCAGAACTACAGCAGCTTGTTTACTAGACAGTAGAGCCTCGTCAGTCAATGCTCAGAGGTTGTAAGTAAGGTGAACGAGGACAGGGGCTGCCCTTCGCCACGACCATGTCCGGGATCACGAGCACCTGGACAAGTTTATCAACCGGGTCCTCTCGCAGGCCCGATGCTGATCACACTCCAATTCTCCGGAACAACGGGTCTGGCAGATGGGCGAGCAATCAAGCTTGACCACACGTCCTGAACCTTCAAGCCGGGCGGAGACAGCAGGACCCTGAGCCGTTTCCAAAATTAGCAAACCGCCGTCGATGTTCCCCGTGGTGGGCATATAAACCCGATGGAACGGGTCAAACCAAAGGGGTACTCGGAAAGAATGTGGCACCGGGATGTCATCAGTGGCGTGCTCACCTCCGGAGGACCCTCAGAAAGGATGCAAAAAATCCGGGTTTTGCACCGCCGCACCGTTGCGACCGTTGGCCCCCACAGCGATCGGCCTGCAGATCTCGGTCGGTTCTTGGCCAGCTCCGGGCTCGCGACACCCAAAGCGAATACAACCCGGCCCCATACATGATTTCATTGATCAGTCCCGGTGTAGGGTAGGTTCGAGTTCTGGTGGTCGCCAAGGATTGGTTTGCTTGCTGTTGGTGTCGGGTTTTGAGGGTGATGAAAGGGGGTTGCTACTACTTAGAAGCCATGCCTCGCTCGGGGCTCTTGGGGGGGGCGTTACCATTCTTTGCATTTTTCTCGTTTTATCAATTCGGTTTTTTATGCTCCTTATTCTCACTTCGCTCGCTTAATTCACACTCGCTAAAAACAGCAGAAACGGAGAGATGGCGAAACGCGACAGTCTCACGGTGTGGCTTCCGAAAGAAATGTACGGCTCCGTCGAGCCCTTCGCCGATGACCGATACATATGGTGCCCGATGCCCTTTGACGAGTCCCTGCCCGTTGAGCAGACGTCCTTTATCGATATGGGAAATAACTCCTTAGGGCCAACGAACCCGAAGTCGGCGACTTGTGAGCCCCCGGCCCCGGCACCCCCGGCTGTACCGGCAGGACCGATGGAATTGTCCTCTTCGGAGACAGAGTCTGAGAGAGATTTCCCTTTTCGGAGGATCGGCCAGAATCTTGGCCGAGGGAGACGCAAAGCTCGGAGGATGCAACCGGCCCGGCAGAAGCGCTCCGGGGTGGAGGATGGATCCAGGAAGAGCCGGGGGTTTACGGTGCACCTGGAGTTGAACCTCGATATCGAGGTGACGCTGAAGGCGAGAATCCACGGCGATCTGGAGATTAGTGCATTGTAAGCCGGTTCTCGAAGCTCTCGGCCCGGATTAGTGCCTTGCTGATACCGAACGAGTGATGATTTATGATGACGACTTCGACAACTTGAATGGAAGTTCACGAGAGCTAAAAACAGGGATGGAATCCTCGACAAGACGCGGGCTTCAACGAGCCGAAGGAGCGTCCAAAATCGAGTCTGAGCTCGAGAAGCTCAGACGTTGGCCGCGAGTAGAGCTTCACCGCAACCACTCGTAACGGAACGAGAAGCAACGATCTCACTCGGGCGAAAGCGAAGAGATTCCACACACCAATGTTCCGCATCTTGCAGCTGTGCTGGAACCATGATGAGGTTGCTTGGCTCAGTCTAAAGGCCCGCCGGAGTGATACATAAAGCCACAGAGAGCCGACAGCATCTTGCGATGGCCTCGAGGAAACCGGACAAGTCTGCTGAAAGAACTATCCACGATGTATATACGTCTGGTGTTAATGTAATGTGTAGCGTATATGAGTAGGAGGGAGAAATAGGCTTTCAAAGGGGCTCCTGGGTAAGTGAGAAGCGAGCATCTTGACCGTCTTGAGACGAGGAGACGACTGGATTCATGGAATGATTGTAATTGCAATGTCGCACAACATGGGTTTAGCAGAGCAGTTGAAAATATTCGTTGTGTGACATGACTTACCCGAGTCTCACCCAAAGGTTCACTTTCCGACCTCGTGGCTGGGAGGCCTTGCGATGGACAAGGTTCCTCTGCAGCAAAGAAGCCGGCCATGCTCTCACGTGGCGCCGCACCACACGGACCACACCCAACTCCCCCGAAGAGGTCTAGGACGGCGCCCACGCTTCAGCTGTGGTGGGGACGTCTGAACCTCCGAACAAGGCCCCCTGTACTCTGGACGTATTTGAGCGGGAAGCGCTCCGAGCCTCAGCGGACTCACCCACGCTAAGCCCGTTCCTATCTCATCGATTGCCTTTATCAAGGAGCTACTCCTTAAAGAAAAAGACGTGAAGGTGTGCATTGGTCTGCAGTCAGGCCTAACCCGAATCACCATTGGGCAGCATCAGGAGCGCCTCATCGCGGCGCAGCGAGGGTCGCGCCAGTGGTCGGGAGTGGAAGGTCAGCAAATCTCCTTGGAGGGTCGCGCCGCCGCCGCCGCCGCCGCCGCCGCCGCCCAGGCGGGATAAATATACTCTAACCTGCCCCTGCTGGTTCCGCCCTGCTCTTCGTTGCTCTGTTCACTCTTTTCGGGATCTATTCTCGTTCGTAACAACCTAAAGCAGACCGATCGTCTGCCACGAGGACGCCCGCGGTGCGAGAATGCGCTATGCCCGTTGCCAGCTCCCCTTGGATTCATAAGACTGTCGTCGTGGATTCGCTAAAAGCCGCCACGATCCGCGCTGTTTGTACAGACGGTCATTCTTGATAAGCTCGATTCGCGGCTTCTTGCTCTGAAAGACGCATCCGCCACGGCCGAGGCCGCTTACCGTTCGGACCGTCGTCGTCGACGACCTCAATCGCGTTCCCCAAAGTTTCAATCCGCTCTCCTCCAACCCCGCCGGCGCAATGGCCCACAACGCCCTCTTCAACCTCGTCTCCCTCCTCCTCCTCGCCCTTCTCGCGCCCCTCGCGGCCGCCCAGCTCCAGATCTACACCGCATCCGACAAGTATCTCTACCAGGGCTGCTTCAACGAGACCAACGACATCGCCAACACGGCCCACGAGCGCGCCCTCTCTGGCGGCGCGTCCCGCGTCTTCGAGGGCAACATGACGGTGCCGCTGTGCCTCAGCTTCTGCAGCAGCGCGCCGACAAGGAGTACACCTACGCCGGCATCGAGTATTCCCGGTGAGTTAGCTACCTACCAGTTCCCCCGACCGCCAGCCCGCGGACTGCGCAGACGGAGCCGGCAAAGAACGAAAGACTGACGGGGCGCGGGTAGCGAATGCTGGTGCGCCCAGCGCATCTCGGGCCTCTCGGTCAAGTTCGACGACAGCGCCTGCAATCTGCCCTGCGACGGCAACCAGGGCATGGTCTGCGGCGGCGCGCTGAAGCTGAGCGTGTACAAGCTCAGCGGCGGCGTCCGGCCGGCGGCCACGTCGGCTTGGGCAGCGGTGCTCGCGGCGGCGTTGGTGACGTATGCGATGCTGTGATGTGGTATTGGAGGAGTTTCCGGACGAGATGGCATGGCGCGAAGGTCTGAAGGCCGCACGAAACTAATTTGGAGGATACCCCTGGATTTTCGCGTATAGCATTTCCGTATTAGATCATTGTCTCATTTCACAACGCGCACATCACCCAAACGAGACGGAGAAGAAACTCGGGGTTAGACACAAGACGTGCTTTTTGCGGATGCGCTACCTACATCCAGCCGCAATGGTATCCTATCATAATTCGTGAACCATACGAGTACTACTACAGTTTCAAAGGACCCAAGCCCCTCCGCTCGACAGCATTCTGGACCTCCGCTTTGATATCGGCCATGGTTCTCCTCCATCCCTGCTTCCCCCGTCCCTCGCTGCCATCCTCCTCCACCAACCAGTTGAGCCACTGCACCAGCTTCGAGGCCTTGCGCATGTCTCGCTCCTCCGAGACAACCTTGGCGAGGTACTTCTCGAAGACGGCAACGTCGTCTTGATGAGGGCCGTCGTACCGAGTCCCGTCATGCCAGGCCTCGAGCATATCCTTGACCTCCTGGGCTGATTTTACAGCTGAACCCATAAAGTTGATCTTGGGCGGCGGCGCCGGGAACTGCAATTTGGTCTGCCCAGCAGGCAGAGAGTCGCTCGACTCGCCAGCTTGATGTCGCCGCGCGGGGGCATTGAACAGTAGTCCGGATCGCTTCGCTAGGCGTTTCTTGCGGTGGTCCTCGATGATTTCCTTGCGGACATCCTCTGGTAGTTCTGCAAGAAACTCCTGGTCCAGCTCGTCGGGCTCCTCCTGAGCAGCGTTTCCCATTCCTTTATTTGACAGGAAGTTCGTCTGCAAGCGGTTTGCTGCCGCATCCTGTTGCCTCTCCCTGGCGTTGTTGAACAAGCCCCTACCGCCTCTCTTTGTCGGAGTTGTCGCTTTCTTTGGCTGAATGAGCCTGTCTTTGCGAGGGGATTGTGGCAAGCGGTTTTGCTGGGCGCTTTTTCGACCATACTGCGCCATGACCTCTGCTTTCATGTCCTCTGGCAGGGCATTAAAGACCTCCGGATCAACTTGCGACGGGATTCCATCTTGCACCACAGGGCTGTTGCTGCGTGACTTCACTTGCGGGGACGCTTGCCTGGACTCGGGCTTCGTCTTCGTCTTCGGCTCCTGGCCCCTCAGAAGCCTGGCACGAATGTCTCCTGGCAGCTCAGCTAGGACTGCCGGGTCGACTTGCGAAGGCAGAATGAACTGAGTCCCCATGATGTTCAAAGGGGTTCGAGCCTTTGCATCATTCTCGCCGGCCCGTGCCAGTGCTAATGCGGGGTGCACTTTGGGCTTCCTCGGAGTCAAGGGGTCATCCGCGATGGGGTCTTGAGCTACGTCTCCTCGGCCTTGGGTAGCCTTTGGCTTCTGGGGACTCTTTGTATCCTCGATGGGTTCTGTCGGGTTCTTCTTTGCCCCAGATGGGCCACCGAAATGAGGGAACGTCAAACGTCGTTGGCTACTTTCTGGACCGTTTGTGCCGGACTTGATGGGTTCCAGCTTCGTCAGCTGGACGCCAAGACCCCGTAGGTCACCCGGAGTAAACCTGTAGGACCGGAGTATCGAAACGGCCTCCTTTGCAATCGTCTCGGCGTTGTGAGTTGCAACCCCAAACAAGGTGCTCTTGCTGAAGGAGTCACACTTCCCATGGCCCAGATGCTTCGGCGGATCCAACGGCGCGTCTTGTGCTCTGCGCATGATCTTCATGGTGAACTGCTTGCCCTTGACCTGCTCGCTGAGCAGCCGCCGCTCCAGCTCTTTGCAGAGGTTGAGAATAAACTCATCAGCTTCCTGCTGGTTGATGAAGCGAATGCCCCAGTTGACCTCGGCCGAGACAGACTTTCGGGGCGGTTGCTCTCCAACTTCAGTTCGGTCGATGCCGCGAGCGTACTCCCACAGTTTCTCTCCGGTCTTCGGGCCCAGGGACGAAGACAAACGTTCCTTGGACACCTGTCGTATGTCTTTGACATACTTGACCCCGAGCTCATCAAGCTTTCCGCTGAGGCTGTATGCGACTCCGGGTAGATCCCTCACCTCGAGTTCTCCGATTATATCGAGAACTTGTTCCAGCTTGACCTGGAATTGTCCGGCGGGTTTCGCTCGTCGTAAAGCAACTTTGGCAAGTAGGATGCTGCCTCCGATGCCTACTGATACCGCGCAACCAGTTGACTCTTTGACCGTATTCCGAAGCTCGAAGGCGATCTGATCAGCCTTTTCTTGCTCTCTCCGAATGATGCCTTCATCATGTCCGGTGCCGTCGGAGCCTGTGGCAGAAAGAATGATCGAGGTTATGTCGACTAACGCCTCGTCGATGCTGACGCTTTGAACAACCCCTCCGAGCTCGAGAATCGACTCATAGAACAACCGGCTGGCTTCTTCGTAGGCGGGAAAATCGTAAGGCAAGACTTTGATCTCAGGGCACAGCTCCAGTGCTCGCTTCATCCACATACCGTTCTTGACTCCGAACTTGCGCGCAACGTAGTTGCAGCTTGCAATCTCGGAGGCCGTCCCGCTGCTGTGGGCGACCACGGTCGGCTTGTCAACATATTGAGGGTTCCGCTTGAGAGAAACAGCACAAAAGAAGCTGTCGAAGTCGACATGAATGATGTAGCGCCGTGATCCCGGCCTTCTCTTCACAGTTGTAAGAGACGGTCCTTTCTCCTTGGCAAGAGTTTGCATTCTTGACTTCAGCTCGGCTTTCCAGGTCGAAAGGTGGTGGAGGCGACTTTCCGAATAGAACTGCTTCAAGAAGTCGGGGTTTGCTGTCGATGACTTCCAAATTCTGGGGTCGGATAAGAGAGCAGCGTTATGCTCCTCGGAAGTCATATCTTCCGGCAGTTTTGTTCCTTGCTTTAGCTCCTCCTCGGGTGCAGCTGGTGTGATCTTTACATCTGATTCCTCGATTTTGGCAGCATCATCTTCTTCAGGAACGATGTCAACCATCAATTTGTCAATCTCCATATCGTCGAACTCTTCAACGTCATCTTTCTGCTCGAGTGGCGGCCTCTTCACGGGATGTGATACCGATGGGCTGTAGGAATTACGACTTTGGTGTCGAGCGAGCGGCGACTCGACGCGCTCCGCGAACCGACTCAGTGACGGTGTTGCAGGACTTTCAGCGGATGCCTTGAACTGGCTTGTGTAAAAGCTGGCATCAGTCTGTTCTCTGTAGCCTTTTTTGGCCGGTGGTGTCGACTGGCTGAGTTTGTTAGAGTCATCGAGCTTGAATACCCTCTGACGAGGCCCGTCATTGTTGTTTATTCGGTAGTCAGACCAAGGCAATAGCCTGCCGGCTTCAATCGAGTCGGTGACCCAGGCCGGCTTCACGAGCCTGTATTTACTATAGTCGACAGATTTCTTGGGCGGAACGGAAGACGCGATGATGTGTGTGGCCATGGTTTTCGAATCCAAGTACTGCAAGAAACCTGCTCCGTGTTGCACAAGCTCGCGGTGCAATCTACCAGGCGGGTGTTAGTGGCCAGCTCTTCGGCAAGGTACTGCACGAGGCGAATTACATGTGGAGCGGCGGTTGCGTATAGCCCATAACATGCGCAACAACACCCTTGAAAATCTGAGGCCTGTCGGTTGAGGCAGCTCGCATGTCGGCATCCAGGTTCTGCAGCTTGATCTTCTTGCGTCTGAAGTAGTCGCCAAAGCCGCCAAAGGCGCTTTGTTCATATTCTTCGCCAGTCTCATCGATAAAATCATGGCTCTCGATTCGTTTCCTCACCTGCGAGGAGTTCTTGTCGAGACGATTGTTCATGTTGCCGGTACTTTCGGAGCTCCTGTGTTAATGACGGCTCTCTCGATCGGAAAGGGCGGCGACAGTCCCTTCACTGACGGTCAGTCTCTCCCATCAAATTTGATCCAGTCCAGACATCCAAGGTCTTGAGTTCAAACATTTTCCATGCAGAAACATCGGTAATCAACACATCCCCTTGGCATGAATCGGTATCGATAGATGAGGTGAAAGACAAAGCGCCGATCGTCTTGGATGCCTGCAAGTTGAACGCGTTAAGTGGAGTGGGTCCGTCGCGTTCCCGCACGTCCCATGTTCTGCATGACTAATCCAGCTTCTTCGGTTGTCTTTGAAATCTAGACAGGTCCGTCAACGTCAACCGTCAATGTAGCTCAGTTTGCGGCTCTTTTTCTCTGTCGTTGACTTTGTAAAGAATTGCGACCATGAATAACGAACAGTTTCGAAAGCTTTTGGGCGCTGACTCAGCCAAGTCCGCGTCCCCAAGCAATGGAGCATCCCGAAGCAGCGCCAGCCCGGCTGCTTCTGGCGCGTTGGGATCGCGACAGAGATCAAGCATTCCCATGACTCCGTAAGTTGCAGTTCTGATACTTCTCCTGAAATTTGCACTAACATGAGTGCTAGGCGCTCCGTGGGAGTCGGGAATAGTCGAAACGAGTTTGCGCGACAGCTTGCCGCAAGGAATCAAGCGACCCAGCCTCAAAAGAAATTTCGCACATCAACACCGAAAGGATCTCGACTTGCGGAGGGCTACGTGGACCGAGCACGAGAACGGACCGATGAAGAAGAAGACGACCGTGCAAAGAGGATAAAGTCGTTAGAAGAAGCACTGAAGAACGAGGAGATTGACCAGGCGACGTTCGAGAAGCTCAGCAGCGAAATTGCGGGAGGCGATCTTTCGAGTACGCACTTAATCAAGGGACTGGATTTTAAGCTTTTGGAAAGGATCCGGAAGGGCGAAAATGTCTACGGAGACCAGAAGAATGGCGCCGAAGAGGAAGAAGCCCCCCCGGAGGAGGAAGTGGATGAAGCTTTCGACGAGCTGGAGGGGACAGAGGTGCAGGCTGTCGAGAAGGAAAAGGTGAAAAAGAAGGGGCAGTTCGCGCCCGTAGCGCTTGCCCCTGGGAAGAAGAGGACCCGAGACCAAATTCTGGCCGAGCTGAAGGCCGCGAGAGAGGCTGCCAAGGCACAGCAGGAAGCCGCGCTGGGGAACAAGTTCAAAAAATCGGTGCCAAGCAGCTACCTGGAAGTCGCATTGAACGCGACAGCAAGGGCCGCGAAGTTTTGATCATCGTCGACGAAGATGGTCACGAGAAGAGAAAGGTTCGCAAGATTCAACCGGGGGCCGACGAGGAGCAGCGCAAAGAGTTCGTTCCGGATAAAGATGCAAAACCGCTAGGCATGGAAGTGCCCGAATTCTACAAGAGGAAACAGGACGAGGTCGAAGAAGACGACAACGACGACATATTTGCCGACGCAGGGGATGACTACGACCCGCTTGCTGGGATGGACGACAGCTCCGATGAGGACAGCGAAGGCGAGGTAAAGGATACGAAGAAGGAGGACGTCAAGGACGAGCGCAGCGCCGATACCATAGCGATGCCACCGCCGCCGCGGCCGGCGCAGGCTCGCAACTACTTCAAAGATGCCAAGACGGAACTTATCTCGTCGCAGACCCTCAAGGGTCCCTCCATGTCCGACCCGGCTATCCAGGCTGCTTTCAAGAGGGCTGCACAGCTCAACGCCTCGAACAAGGACCGCGAGGACGAAGACGACGAAGACGACGAAGAGGCCAGGGCTCGACGGGAGCGCCACAAGAAGATGCTGCAGAGTGTGGACCGCGATGCCGAAGATTTGGACATGGGCTTCGGCACCAGCAGATTTGAAGATGAGGCCGACTTTGACGACGCGCCGGTCAAGCTCTCAGAATGGGGCAACGATGACGACGAAGGAGACGGCCAGGGCGGGAAAAGCAAGAGGAAGAGGGGCCCAAAGAAGAGGAAGGGCGACGCCAATAACGCGGCTGATGTGCTCAGGGTGATGGAGCAGCGTAAAGCGGCAAACAAGTCGTAGACTCAACAGCGGTCACGTTCAACATTTACGCATGTCCGCTGCTTCTAAAGCTAGCACGCCATCCACAAACATGCCTCAGCCATCGTTTGTACAAATTGATACCCTTCACGCGCTGCTGTTTTGAGCGCGTTCTCATCGCACACCTCCACCGTTGCCGTCGATCAAGCATGCTGCTAGGAGCGTACAGCCTTCGCTTGCGCCCTCGACGACCGGCCTCGTTTCGGCCTGGATACCCTTCGTTATGCTTTAACATGCTCTCAGTATCGACATGAAGTAACTCTGAGGCGACGGCTATTATAAGCACAAATGACGTGGGAGATATCAAAGTTCCCGATGACTCAGCTGGCTGAACCTCTGAACAATCCGGCTATCACGGGAGTCCCTCGGTGTGGCCCGTGGGCGGATATGTGTGGTCTGCTGGACCTTCCGAAACGGGCGCAGGGCGGATGGGGAATTCGAGTCGGGTCGCAGCGATGCTCGGAGGGCACCGCCTCCTTTTTTTTTTATCAGAAAGACCGCTCGACTCCGTCCACGGCGCTTGCCCCGCGGTGCATTTGCCTGCGAGGGACCCGTAATGTAATCACAATGTCTGATGGAGTCGACAGGATTCCCTCCCAAGAGCTCGGCACCCACTGCCCAGATGGCTTTTTCTTGTCTGATGATAATCGAAAACATGTCGAAACAACGCAGGCATCATTGCCATGTGACAGGATTGGCCCAATCTCTCGCTCAGTGCTGCCCAAATCATTACCTAAAACCTAGGTTGCCTTTTTCTCTCTCCTTCTGTCCACCAGTCTCCTTTTGTTACCGCAGTCGACCGGCGGCTCACCCCGCCCCCATTTTCAGAGCCCCAGAATACACTAATCCATTATCCACGTCCCTCCCCGTGCTCGTTTGGTTCGGTCTTATCCACCGAGAGTGGGAACCCCAGGTGCAACTAAAAGCGCACTGCACGGCGACGAGTCCGTGGGCTGTTTACCTACCGAGGACAACTCTCACCCACACCTTAGTTGTCATTATCTCGTGTTTCGCCAATTGTGATAAGCCACAATTACTCATATTTTACATACTCATTCTCATTTTTTGAGCCACCATGGTTGACCTCGATTTGCCAGAGACACCGGTGCCAGTCTGGCTGGACTGCGACCCTGGTCACGATGTGAGTTATTGTCCCTGGCCTGTGAATGGTTGCACAACTTCACCACCTTCTGAGCACCACTCAGGAGCTCAGGTGGGTGGAATCTCACACCCCTCCTTGCTCTCTTGAGTTCACTACGTTGGATGGATCTCGTATTAATAACCCAACAGGACACATTTGCTATCCTCCTGGCTGCCTACCACCCAACCATCAAGCTGCTGGGCCTCTCAACCGTGTTCGGAAACGCCCCCTTGGAGTAAGCGGAAATATCACATAGAAACCTTCTCTCGATAAAGGCCGTTAAGCTGACGAAACCTCAGAAAAACAACCAACAACGCCACCTCCATCCTCACAGCTATCGGCAAGCACAATGACGTCCCCGTCTACGTCGGTGCTGCCAAGCCCATGGCCCGCCCGCCAATGCAGGCTGCCACCGACATCCACGGCGAATCCGGCCTAGACGGCACTGATCTGCTACCGAAGCCCTCCAAGGACGCCGACCGTGCTGTCCCCGCAGTCGACGCCATGGCCGCTGCCCTCAAGTCACAGCCCGCCGGCACCGCCTGGCTCGTCGCCACGGGCTCCCTGACCAACGTCGCCGTGCTCTTCCAGAAGCACCCGGAGCTCGTCTCGCACATCAAGGGGCTCAGCATCATGGGCGGCGCCATTGGCGACGGGTTCACCGACATCGTCCTCGGCGTCGTCGACGGCGTGCCGCGTGTGGGCAACTGGACCCCCTGGGCTGAATTCAACATCATTATCGACCCGGAGGCCGCCGCCAGCGTCTTCCACAACAAGGCCCTCGCGGCCAAGACGACCCTCGTGCCGTTGGACCTGTCGCATCAGGTCCTCGCTACGGAGGAGGTGAGGGACCTGCTCCTCTACGGTAAGAACGGCGGTGAGAAGACGGGTAAGGGCAAGACCACGCTGCGGCAGATGCTGGTTGAGCTGCTCATGTTCTTCGCCAAGACGTACAGGTATGCCCCCCATTCATCAGACTAACACCCGTCGCGGAACGTACTGACCGACGCCACCAGCGACGTCTTCGGCATCACCGCCGGCCCGCCCCTGCACGACCCCCTCGCCGTGGCCGCCGTGCTCGCGGGCACCAAGCACGAGATCCCCTTCCACGACTTCAACACCAAGAAGGGAAACTGCGTCAAGTACCACGAGCGCTTCGAGCTGACCGTCGTCACCGAGGGCGGTCTCGAGGAGGCCAAGGCCGGCAAGTCGCAGCTCGGCCGCACGGTGGCGAAGCCGCTGCCGCCAGGAAGCGAGGGCGTGAGGATACCGCGCGGCCTCGACATCCCCATGTTCTGGAGGGTCATCGAGGAGTGCACGGAGAGGGCGGACCGGGTCAACGCCGGCGAGGTGGCGGGGTTGAAGCAGAACGGGACGCTGGAGAACTAATGCTGGCGGGTGCGGAAACGGCGTCGATCTCTCTTCCGTCCCACGTGGATTGACTTCTTAGTTTTGGTAGACAAAATCGTGAAAAGATACATCCAGCCAATCAATCTTTGGGCGTCAAGGGAGCCGGCGTATGCTGAAGCTGTTCGAGTCGGGGGGCGCCGTCATCCGGCCAGCAGCCGATGGCCACTCTTCTGTACCTGCCCGGTTCACGGCATGACAGCCAGCTATATACGTAAACACCGATCCTCTCTGGATGCCTGGGCGTTCGGCACCGGCAACGATCCCATTGACGTTCTCTAGAGAATATTGCCGTCACGTGGTTGCGTGGTCGTGAAGACCGGTGCGTCCGACGCCGTCTCCATGGTGCGCATTAAATCTCACTAAGGTGTAACGGAGAAATGCCTATGGCTCTCCCGAATGTTGTACATGGGGATTCCCGTCTCCATCCAAGAGACCCCGATCCCGTTCTCTAACAAGGGGTATCATTTCCCAGTCTATGCCCGGCCTTTTTTCTTTCTTCTTTTTTGAAAGTCCACTCAAAAACGCTTTTCATCAGAGCCGTCAAGTCTCTGCAACGCCCTCAACACCCTCTCATAGGTCCACACCGTGATGGCGCTCCCAGGCGCGGCCTTGAGAAGACTAACCGTCAAACCCCGGTACAAGCCCCGGACACCCTCGCTCGCGAAGATGATCCGCATGGCGCGTACCGCACCGGGGTATTCGGGGATATTCTTGTGCACGTACCGAGACCTCGTCGGTCCCTGGACCTGTATGCGCTTCCGCACCAGATCGAGGGGGAAGACGGCCGTCTTGGACAGCACGCTGGCCATCACGCCAGCCGTGGCGTCGCCGCCGCCCCAGGGCAAATGCAGATCACCCAGCGGCAGCCGTAGACCCTCGTACAGGGCGAAGAAGATACCCATGTACGGCACAATCTGCGCCACACCGGGTCCGAGGCCGCGGAAGTAGCCGCGCGGGCCCTCATCCCGGTAGATATCCGCCACCGCCGTGCGTAGGCTCGTGTACACCCGATCGTTGCCCTGCGCCGCGAAGCGAGTCCGCAACAGGTCGAGGGGATATGTGGCGGTTGTAGCTGCCGCGCCGGCAGCGGCTCCGGCGATGAAGGATTCGACGGCATTCGGAAGGCGTCTGTCGAAGGCGGTCTGCAGGAACTGGGCCGTCGACCGGTAAGTCGTGAACTGGACGGCCGAGTAGCAGAGGTACATCAGCTCGGCGGGGACGTTGCCCTTCCAGAGTCCTGTGATGCCCTCATTTGCGAGTATGTGCCTCATAGTATTCAGGGTGCCCTTGTACACGGGCCCGCCCTTGACGGATTGGATCGACAGAGGGTCGGAGAGCGAGTGCGTCTGCAGCTGGAGGCGGATCTTGACGACATCGAGAGGGGCGATCACGAAGCTGTTTGTGCATCGCGAGCAGGTCAGCGTGAGTCACTCTCTGGAACCTTGGCAGGTGACGATCTCCCTTACCGTGCAAACAGTCCGGCGGTGGCGCCGGCCGTTACGACCTGCAGGCGGGAGCCCTGGGCGCGAACAGAGTGTAAGCATCTTGACGTGCGGAGCGAGGACGACTTGACAGGTCGAGGAGGGCCATCACGTCAGACGCAGAAGCCTTACCTCATCCTTGAGGCGTTCGCCGCTGGGCGACATGCATCCGGCTGTGTCCTCGCGGGACCTAGCGCGGCGACTCTAGGACGTAAGAAAGGATGACGGAGAGAGGGGTACTCTCTTCCTCGTCTCCTCGGCGAGGGGCGAGTGGGTTTCGGGCCCGGGGGACGAGGTTTATCAAGGTCAGATGGTTGATTCGTCGTCTGTGGGTTTCCGTCCAAGCGGCGCGATCCGAGATGTCGCGGGCGAGGCGTTCGCCGTGTGATTCTTTTTTTGCCCTTCGCCGTGGGGCACTGCTGGGAGGCTAAAACAACGAGGTTGAGGCTTCCAGCAGTGAGGCTGAGGGGTCTCAATTGACGAACAGCGCGTTTGAGGCTGTTGTGTTTTCCCGAGTCGCGAGGAAACCAAACAATGCTCGAGGTCTGTTCGCTGAGTTGCTGGATTCTCGACGTTTCTCCGTACGCTAGTTTGCTCGCGTGTCGGAATTTTTTTGTTAGTCGAATAGGTGTCGCTAGACAGATAGAGCTAGCTCGTACAGGCCCCAGGTACCGTAATTGAATGGCAAGCAACCCCCAAGCAGTGTGACGCAATTCCGATGGTAGCGCGCTGCCAGGGAGATTCTCGCGCTGCAGCTCGGGGGATGTTTACTGCGGCGGGGCTCCACCATGAGCGTCACTCTAGCAGGGGCACCACGACACTGGACACGGCCGCCTTACCGGAGCAGTCTAGTGGGCATAGCCACGCAGGGTCTGGTCCCTTTCACCCGTGCGGGCCAGAAAACAGCGAGCGAGAGAGACAGAAAGAGATCAAAGACATAAGCGAATGCAAGGTGCAGATGCAAGTTTAACTTCGACGTGACATAGGATAGAAAAGCAAAGAAGCAGAGGCAGAAAGAGAAGAGACGGATGAGGCTTGGCTCTTTCACGGGGCCCATTGCGAGACTTGCCTCCTCTCGAAGAAGAATGCCATTGCATATCCCAAGCTCTCAGACTCTGTCTCGTGACAACTGCAAGCCTCATGACTCTGGTGACGCTGCACATTGACGACAGAGAGCAGATTGGGGAAATGAGAGAAAAGCGCCACAGCCAGGAGTACAATGAGATGTCACAGTAACACGTAGACAGAGGAAAAAAAGAAGATATATGAAAGAAAAAGAAAAGCATGCCATTGTAGATTACATGTGGCAGGCCTCACGACAAGTGTCTTTGTCTCGTCAATGCCCGGCAACTCCTGTTTCGAAGACGAGAGAAAACGAGGCCGGCAACGAGAAGCGGATGACGAGTTGCAGGCATGGCCACATTACGGATTACAAACGAGGAGGACATGAGACCAGTAGGCCAAAACACTCCCAAAGTCGAGACGTGAGTGGGCGGATTGGAGAGACTGGACGGAAGCTGCAGCCAGATCGGATAGTCCTATGCTGAAGAGAGGAACACTCTGGTGAACGGAGGCTTGAGTCTTGACACGTGCAAAAAGGATGCACCAACGTTGTAATTGGCAGATTACCATAGGCTGCGTTGGCTCGTCAGTGGTCAAGTTCCCTCCGTCCGAAACGACTGCACTGGGCGGAGTCGCAGCGGCCTTTGAAGTGCCTCCGCATTGGCTGGAACCGCCTAGCTTGGCACCGTACCCGCCCTTGCCTCCCCTCGGCTGTGGGGTCAGCCCCCCGACCGAACTCACTGCACCAGCCCTCCAGTGGATCTGGACCTTGGACTTGGAGGGGGGAGACGGAGACATTGAGCATGGGACCGCCGACTCTGCGTAACTCGACGCCAAACAGAGCAAGAAAGACAGACTTTCGACCCGTTCGCTTTCTCGTCTCTCGTCTCTCACACCCGACTTCTCATAATAGTCGCAACTTTCCCGTCTCTCTTTTTTCCCACACCTCCTCTCAATTCTCCTACTCACTCTCACCAACTCTGACCTATCCAAGCATCTGCCCTTTCCAGACCCAGTTACCAAGACAGAGATTTCCCAGCCAGACTGCACAGCGAGACGGCCATCTATTCCCAACAGTGGCTGCATGTGATATCGTCACCAGTGCCTCGCCGCCACTACCACCACGACCTAGTTGTCGCTCAGACTAGGCCACCGCCCCCTTGCCTCCCATATATACCACGTTTCCCCTCAGGGAGTGGCCGCGAGGGAGCCACACCATCGCAAACCACACTTTCACTTACCAGTAACGAACGACACCACAACCATGACTTCTACCACCACAACGCCTATGCCAAACATTGGCGGCCTGCTGGCCCCGTTGCTGCCTGCCCTGGTACCGGCAAGCATCTCTACCCAGCCCGCCATCGGCGTACTGCCCCTTCTGAGCCCCATCCTGAGGCAAAGAGTCCAACTTCTTTCAGAGTCCAGTACGGAGCCCTGGCTCCGTCTGCTCGCATATGACACAGACAAGGCGGCGCGCCTGTCAGAGATCGTCCAGAGCGGCAGATTAGAGCCGCATCCCGTCTCCGGGGAGGTCGAGGTGGACTGGGAGTACGACGCGAAGACGAGGTACAGGCGACTCGACCTGGAGACGTTGCAGGCTTTCATAGCTCTCGAGGAGCTCGAGCTGACCTTCCAACTGGTCTACTGCGTCGGCGATAAGGACGGCGGCGGTGACGGCTGGAGGATCGGCGAGGTTAGCGTTTCCGACAAGGCGGCACCCTTTGGAGCTTTCGGTGGCTATTCGACTATCGCCGAGGCCGAGAAGGCGTACGCTGGCGAGAAGGCCAAGGCGAGCGTCTCGAAAGCACCGACCAGCAAGCCCTATGACGATGTCCCGGATGCGGACGAGGACGAGGACGACGGTTACTGGGACAGATACGACGCAACTCCTGCGCGTACGCCAGCAAACGACTCTCCCGCAGTCAAGCGCTCTCCTGCACCGCATGTACCGCGGCCATCGCAGCTTGGCCAGTTCCGAACCGATTCGGCCGAGGATGCGTACTACGCACAGTACGATTCAGTGCAGCCGGCAATGGACGCTCATGACCCGGACGAGGAAGTGGAAGGCTTTGACGTTGCCCCCCCACTGGGACTGGGCACCGTCATCAGCCAAGACAACTCTGAAAAGGGACTCAATGAGACGAACGGCTCATGGACGCTAGCCGAGCCACCGCGGTCGCCCTCAATCCACAGCCAGCAGGATGAGGATAGAGCGGCGGTGCTTCTTCACCCGCGTCCGGCTTCGAGCGCGAGCAGCAACGGCAGCCGCTTGGTCGAGAAGCTCGAGGAGTCTGTGGGCAAGCAGGAGCAGAACGAGTTCGGCGTCAAGCAGCACGTATCGAGGAGCATCCGCAGCCTCTTCTTGCTGGCGCGCTCGTCCGGCATCGACAGGGAAGAATTTGAACGTTTGGTGAAGACCGAGTTGGACGTCCTCGGCATGATTGAAGATGACGAGATTTGAATGTTGGTTGTTCGTGGTTTCTTCTCTTGTATATAAAGATTTTCATGTGCTTGGTGGTGTTCCGTGGGGATATCCGCAGGGTCAGGTTGTCATTCTGCATAGGTCCGGGGTGCATGTGTTATGGCGTTGTGTCTTGGCCACACCTCAGTAATGAGAAATTGAATCAACTCAAAAACAGCTTTCGAGGAATGACGACTTGATGGATGACACAAGGTGACGGAGATTGCTTTGAAGGGCCATGATGGCATTTAAGCAACCAAAGGGCTCAACAAATTCCATGGTCTGATGGGTTACCCGCCATTGTTGGTAGTCCAGTACAGTCCGGACAGACTGGCTTCTTTAATGATGCGCCGCATGTTGACCCGCGTGGGTGGGATTGCGACTGACGGAAACAGAAGAATGTCTCGAACGAGTCCGAACACATCCAAGTTGGTTGGAGGTTCGCTTGTGCCGGAACGGTTATCGCAAGGAATGTTGGCAGAGTAGTCACTTAACTGGCCAGACCCAACTGTTGTGAACCTTGGAACGTGCCTCGGTCATCATCATCCCGGGATCGGGGGATAAAATAACCTGACGGCCGCCCGCCCACGTCGCCCGGTCCAGACCGTCCGATCTTTCTCCATGGCATTGATGTTCCTTTCGCCCCATGGGACGAGGATCAATGGAGTTGCGTGTTAGCCCGTCGGTCGCCAAATGGTCTTTCATACGTGTAGTTCATCGTAAGATCAATTATTCCGTGCGGTAGCAATCACTTTCTGGCGGGAATGCAGTTATAGGGTTCTTGTCTGCTTGTTGTCTTTTGAGCGCCCGGGCCTCGTGGGTGGTCAGCGGCGGCGGATATGCGGCCGCGCTGGTGAGGATCGGGGATGCCGTAAGCGCTGTGGTTAGGGATTAGAATCTCAACAATCAACATGCCGATCGTGAGAGAATGAGGCCACATTGTGGCGCGGTCAGTGGCATTATCATGCCCCTCGACCGTCGGTGGTAACGTTGCTTGCTGTTGGACGTTGTCAGCCGGCGGTTGTGGACGGAACCGTCGCTGAAGGATGTTTTGCAAAGCTGTCGATCACTAACCAACGGAACTTCTGTGGGCGTTGCGTTCCTGCTGGAACAGATTTGGATATTTCTGCTTGGCAGAAAGAAGCAAACTCATCGATCGTAACTCGGTGTAAGTTGGAAGTTGAAGCTATCACCAAAGCACCCAACCTCCACCCAATAGGCCCACACTTCCCCCAAGCGGGCAAAATGTCCCCACACAGGCAGACTGGCACGCCTTTAAGCCTCAATCGTAAGGCTGCCACAACCACGCGCCGATTGGCCCGTCCCAAAAAAAGTTCACCACCGTGTGGAAGCTCCCGGCATCAGCTTTCTCGTCGGCGAAGGTACCTCTCACTCCCGTACGGCGGATCACCACCTCACCGACCCCTTCCGCACCACGCACACATAGACACAAGATGTTTGCACGATTAAGAATACCGCGCGTCGGCGCGAGCATCGCCGCCGCCGCCTCCGCCCCGGCGAGAACCATGCAGATGCAGCAGCGCTCGTTGCACTACGTCCCCCAGCTTGCCCACGACTTCAAGCAGGGCGTTCCGGGCCTGCTCTCCGCCGACGGCTACGACATGGCGTGGAACCAGTACATGACGGTCATTCTTGACAAGCTCAACGCCTTGATTGCAGGTCAGTACATGCCCCAAGATGGAGGGACGACAGCTAGCGGATTCGACCCCTTGGCTGCTTGCTGCTATCCACGTCGCATGACGATCTCGCCCACGACGCCCCAAGCGCTACGCCCGAAACTGACCAAACCCTCCCAGGCACCGACCTCGAGCAGCGCGACGTCAAACAGATCCTCCTCGCCTCGGCCCAAGACCCCTCGCAAGCCCCATCTTCAACCACGCCTCCATGGCGCACAACACGCACTTCTTCTTCAAGAACATCACCCCGGACCCGAAACCCATGCCCGAGTCCCTCGTCACCGAGCTCACCCACTCCTTCTCCTCCATCGAGACCCTTCGCCGCGAGATGATCCTCACGGCCTCGGCCATGTTCGGCCCCGGCTTCGTCTGGCTCGTCAAGGCCGGCCACCAGGACTACCGCATCCTGACGACCTACCTCGCCGGCAGCCCCTACCCGGGCGCCCACTGGCGCCTGCAGGGCACCGACATGAACACCACCGGCCTCGGCGGCTCCGCGAACCAGTACTTCCAGCGCAACGCCGCCGCTCAGCGACCCGGCCAGAAGCCCCCCCGGCGCCCTGGACGCCGTCCCGCTGCTGTGCCTCAACACGTGGGAGCACACGTGGCTGCGCGACTACGGCCTCGGCGTCGGCGGCGTCGGAGGCAAGAAGGCGTTCGCCGAGGCGTGGTGGGAGGTCGTTGACTGGGAGGCAGTCAAGAACACGGCGGACATTCCCACCCGGCCAAACTTTATGCGGTAAAGCGGCGACGTCGGACACGGGGCGAGGTGGGGGGGGGGAGGCAGAGGTTGGACGTCCCTAGGGACGTGGAGTACCAAAAAGGACGGGTTGAAGCGGGCGTGGAGGGATCTTCCCACAAACCGGGGGTTCTTGTTCCGAACGGCCGTGTGTGATAGTAGTGAGCGCGGTTGGCGGACGATGTAGGAATTACAAAACAAAAAGGAACTGTAAGAATAGAAACGCTGCATATACAGAAGAAGGGGACAGAGAAAAGATGTACCACGCTGTACTACTTGGTTTTCACAACCAGCTCAGATCACCGCTTGTTGGCCCAGTCTCGTCATGTGACGGCCTGCGTCGTATCGACGGCCCCCGCGAAGTAGGCGAGGTATCAGGTGGTGATCCGGTCAGCACTCGCATTCAACGGCACGGAAACACAATAGGAGAGCCGGCTCAGCATCATGACCATCTGTGGAAGGATTGACGAGCACATGGGCTATACTGGGATCGGCTCTACTGCCTCCATCGTCTGTCTCAGGCCTGCCTTCCAAGTTTGGACTCGTACGTCTCGTCAACCAAGAGGCAGCTCACGTTTCAGGCTTCGCCGGCATCGCTTGCACACGTTACGGTAGCGGCGTTTGGAATTCAAAGACGGCAAACTCGATTCATAACCAAGACCCGGAAACCTCATCAGAGGCCCCTTTTCAGATCTCTCTCATTTTTCATTTTTTTCGACCAACTTATCAAAAGAGAAAGCTACTTAGGTATCATGGTATCCCGCCCAGGAGAACGTATATAGTAAAAGAGTGTCCTTTTTCGTTTCGTATCGTGTCGTGCGCGCGTCGGTAGTAGTGTGCTTGCGAGTGTGTATGGGTTGGCGATGAGTGTGAGGTTTAGGAGTGAAATATTACCAAAATCCGAAATCCCCGGTTCCTATCCTTTCCCTCCCCCCCTGTTGTAGTAGAATAGCGGAAGAAAAAACAGAGTCATATACCCGGCGTCAGGTAAAGGGGGGAGGGAGAATCTGATCAAGGATATAACAAATGCCGCTGTCCAGATGAGTTATGCAATGGGGAAAAGAAGACGATATGAGAGAGATTGGAGAGATGGTCTCCAGAAAGGGGGCCAAGTCCAGAAACAACGACAACAAAAAGGTATCCTGTTTCCCGTCGAGACGAAATTTCGAGAGAACGAGAGTTTTCGAGGCGCAACGTGCTTGCTTGCTTACGCGCTTGAGGTGAATGGAAAACGATGAGGAATAAACGCCCCAAGAGGCAATAATTCATGTTTCGAGCTTTTCTTTTGTAATTTTTCTGGAGGGGGATTTGAGACCCCTGTTTTTGGCTTTGTGCTTGGAGGAATTCCAAGAAGTTGCTAGACGGACATCTAGATCATGTTGCCGTTGACACTGACCTCGAAGCCGTCGCCCTTCTGCTTCAGTGCTTTGGCGAGCATCAACTCGCGCATCCAGTCGATGCGGTCGTCGCGGCTCTTGACGGCGAAGTGGTGCGTCTTGCCCGTGCCGTTGACGCCCTCGGTGGGGATGGACGACGAGCTCGACGAGTGATGGTGCACGAAGCCGTGCAGGGCGCTGCCGCGCTTGCGCAGCTTGGCGGCGTCCTTGTCCTGGGGGATGAGCTGGAAGCTGAAGGCAGCGACGGGGTCGCTCTTCTCACGGCTGTGAGACGAGAACTGGACCGCCTTGAAGGCGGCCGACAGCTTGCTCTGCGACGCCAGGCTGGAGCACGCGATGGCGTAGTCGTCGACGTCGACGTACTCGAGCGTGCGGTCGATAGTCTTGTTGTCCTTGTGGACCGCAAGGCGCGTGCCCTTGAGCGTGCAGAAGGTGTCATTCCACTCGTGGCGGAGCATCTTGGTCTTGCGCTTCTTCATGGGGCCCTGGAAGGTGACGCCGTCCTGCTGGGCGGCCTCGACCGCCTGCCTGACGGGAAGGGCGCCGGCGAGGTGGGAGATGGGAGGGATGGCCTGCTCGAAGGGCTTGGTGCGCTCAATGGGCGACCAGGGGTAGTTGACACGGGGAGGGGCTTGGAGAGGTTGCTGTTGAGGACGCACAGAGGTGCGAGGAGAGGTCTGCCTCGGTGATGTGCGAGCAATGGGGGTAGTGGTGTTCTCGTCCAAGGCAGGAAGGACGGGGAACGAGGGACGGCGGGCAGAGGAGCGGGATTGGGTGCGGGTGAGGGGCGGATGTTGTTTGGTGGTGCCTGGGCGGTAGTTCATCTCAGGAGGGACGGACTGAGAGACATCGCGCGCAACTCGGTCCATTGGCACGGCAGTGACAGGAACGTCCATCTCGGAAAAGGGCGTACCGAAGCGGTAAGGGTTCACCGGGCTTTGCAGATCCGGCGACATGGCCTCGGCGCGGTTCATGTGGTAAGGGACGAAGCCTTGCTGTTGCTGGGGAGGAGTCGGGAGCTGTTCGGGTTGGGAGGGGGGAGGAACCGTGGAAGCTCTGAGGGGGCTGGCGCGCGAAGCCTGGCTGCCCGGGATCGAGAGCTTCGGGAGATGACGAAGGCCCTCGGGCTGAGCCTTCATGGTGGGAAATGCCATCTCGAAGGGCGGCGTGGGGGGCACAGTGGTGTCCGCGTGCTTCTGGAAGTCAAGGAACTGGCGGACATTGTCTTGAGGATCTCTTGCGGCGACGTTGCGGAGGGCAGCCTCCTGCAGGTACTGCAGAGGAGTGGCATTGCCTGGGCCCAAAACATCGGAGGAAGCAACCACTGACGGGACGGCGTCCGAGACGGGTCGGAGGATCTGGTTAGGGTCGAGAGCTCTGGCAGTTTGTGGGTTGCCAGGGTTGCCGGTGATGACAACCTGCTCCGTGTCGAGGTCCACGAAAGGGTGCTCCTTCTTGAACGCTTCGATGAGACGCTGCTGTTTTCTGTACTTCGAGCAGTTCTCCCCCTTTGGGCATTGATGCGGTTTGGGAACAACCTGCTCAATGCCGACGATGGACACCGACTCCATAGGGGTGATGATGTCGTCGTGAGACGGCTTCTTGGGCCTCCTCCTGCTGCTCTTACTCCTCTTCAGCCCACAGTCGTCCGTCTGCCTCTCTCCTGCCCTGACCTCGCGGGTCTCCTTCTTAACTTCCCGACTGGGCTCGTCCTGGATCGGCGTTGGGGCACGGGGCGAGCTCGGCCTGCTATCCCGCAGTACTTGAATCTGGTTCCAAACGCGCGTCCTCATGCCAAAGGACGGGATATCCAACTCCTTCAGATCCTCAAACTTCAACGTAATTAGGATGGGACCGTTGATGTCGTTCTCCACGAAGCGGCCGGCAACAGAGATCTCAATGCCAGCATTGAGCATAGACTGCGCAACCATCTCCGGGGACCACGAGACAAGCGCCCTTGACTCGAACTCTTCGAACGTAAACTGAAAAGGGCCACTCTGGTGTCTAGATTGGGGCATCGGCGGTTGTTGCGGTCTGATATGTCTGAAAGGCTCATCGAACGGCCGCGCAGTCTTTGGGGTGAGGGGGGAGAGAGTCAGGATGGCCTCATTGAAGTAGCTCGAAGTAGAAGCACGGAACAGGTGCGGGCCGGAAGGGCCCTCGATGTTCTTGCCTGGCGACTCGACCTCCCCAGCGTACATCATCCGACCTTGACTTGACCTCGGCGTTGGCACCTCATCGTAGGATGAAAGTGTCGTGATACTCGGTTGGCCGCCAGACTGAGCACCTGTTAGCCACTGTCATCTGGCCGTTTCCATGGTGCAGCAACTTACGGAGTTGACACTAATGCGAGGGGAATTGTCCTCGAACTCACTGAGCACCTCGTCGTCCCATTCCATGTCCATGAACTCCGTCGCCACGGATGTTGGTCTCTGTGGCTCGGCCCGAATGCCAAAGAATGTGTCACGCATGTTTGCCTTCTCGCGCATCTCATGACGCAGGCGACGCTCGCCCATGGCGTATTCTTGTGTGAAGTTCTGCACCGAGGGAGTCAGCCTCAAGCCACCACACGCAACGCGGGAAATATGGACTGTGCCTAAGCTTACCATTTCGTATATGTGCGCGAGTGATATCACATATGCGGGAAGTGGGGGATATCAAAGAGGCGTGAACTGACTGTACCCGACTCGCAGTCTACAGCGCAGGGCAGCCCTCCCTGAGATATGTGATTTTCTTGCTTTGGGGTGGGAAATCGGGGGTAAGCCGTCGCCGGCAGCACTCTGTTCTAGGGATGTCCTGATGATGAAGCCTGTAGATATTGGGGACGCCTCGGGGGGGAATCAAGCTAGGAAACAGACCAGCAAAAAGCAGAGTGAAAGGAAAAGTGTCCAGCGGAGCCGAATATGCTCGTTTGGTATGTAATGGGTCGCAAAAGAGAAGAAGGACAGGATCCGGTACAAGGCGGGCGCCTACCGCGAGTTATGTATGTCTAGTGTGTCCATGCATGGCGGAGTGTGTAGGGATGCGGGATGGGGGAGGAGAGGAAAGCATGGTGGTTGAGGTCGGATCACAGCACATAACGCAGCGCACGCACAGCTATCCCATCGCCCCCATGCCCATCCCATATGCATGCCGGTTCTGGTGTGATTCGACCCGTGGCACTTGCACACGGAGCCGATGGTGGCACTCTCAACAGGCCAGTCCAGTGTATAATAATAGCCTGGCGATTGTGTGGATGGGTATGAGCATGGATGTATAGGAGGGAAGCGGAGTGGGTGGTCGAGCGGGCGACGGCCTAGCCATGGACCATGGGCACCGGGACCCAAACGACGAGACCGTCGCGACATGTTGAGTGAAAAGGGACATTCTAAGCTGGTTTCCCGGCCAAGGGGGGTGTGAGCCGGACAGCACCCATGTGGATGGCGGCGCACAACCAGAAGCACGCACTTGCACTTGCAGTGAATGCACCGCGCAGGACGCAGCGTGCTCAGGACAGGCACAACGCAGCACAGCAGAAACGGTCGAGAGTAGCAGGAACAGCCGGCGTGGGGAAGGGTAAAGCAGGGCCGCGGTGACGGACGATGACTCTCTATGAGTTGGAGAGAGGCAGAGGTGGTGAAGGGTTCATAGAGAGTTGAAGCGACAAGGGTCTAGACGGCGCGAAGGTCGGGCAGCGTCGGCTGCTGATTGGACGGGAACAATAAGCCCCCGTGCGTTGCGCAGCCGACGGAAAATGCAGACTCCAAAGGAGCTTCTCATTGGACAAAAATCTTGTTGTGCGACGTTATTTTAGGGAACGCTAATACGCCATTGGCCGGAAAATCGAGACATCCCGGCGCCGCTACCGCGGGCTTTAAGCGCCCGTCTTCTCAATACGGCGGCCAGTCGCCGTCGCTTGTCGTCTGGACAAGTGGGTCCCGCTTGTCACCCCGGCCGCCGTCAACGGCGCAAGAAAAGGGAGAAAAGGTAGGAGGTAAATGCTGGAGGCGG